>CAUOFW020000181.1:0-249146 GCA_963454935.2 Ilex paraguariensis | reverse complement strand
ACAAGAAATCCCTCCTCCCTCCAAGGTCTCTACCCGCTTATCTTCCCCCTCCCACCTCTCTCCTTAGAAACACTTCAATCTCCACTCTCCACAATTATATTCTTCCAGGTTTTAATTATCTATTTACACAATCAAACAACATTCATATGACACGAAAAATAATCGTTTTAAGAGAGAACCACTCCATCGCATCTCTCTCTCATACAATGAATCTTTGTGAGCAAGGACTCTATTGTATGTCAATTTTTTTTTTTTTTTGTAATTTCTCGCAAAATTGGTCTTTTTCATTCATTACTTGGCTTTCGATTTTTTGGTCTACAAGTTTTATAATCCCCAAATCACCTCTACAACAACGGTGTGGTGTATGGCGAGTGTGTAGGTGGGGAAAAGTAAGTGGAGGCAGTGATATTGTGGGCAAGGGGAGACTGGTGTACATAATGGTTGGCGTGCTTGGTAGTGGGGGGTGGTGCTTTGATCGAGGACTTTGGAGGCCCTTGATCGAGGACTTCGGAGGCCCTTGAACTGGTTTGTGCTTATAATTTGTTGTTCTCTTCCGGTCAACTTTTAAGTTCTTGTCACTGTGCAGTTAGATCTTCTTCTGGGTGTTGGCATGTAGTGTTCTTGGTTTGCTGAGTTACTGCTATCCCATTTTGCTAATTTTTTTCCTAGTAGTTTGTTGGTTTCTACGTTGTGGCTTGCACACAAACTGTCTCTCATCATATTGTTTTCATTAAGCATATTCCCTTATTTTCTATTCTATGTAGTTCTTCATATTTGCATAAATCTGATCTTATTTACATGACCCATTACATTGACCCATTTTTCACTGATGTTCCCGTTGACACTAATGTTGGTGATATGATTTTCTCTGATGTGTCTTCCTCTTCTGATTTGTCTGTCACTCGTCCCCCTATTAGGCATACTTATGCTCGCAAGACTCTAACCGTCTCTTCTACAACTACAATGCCTTCCTTTTCTCCTATCAATTAGGTTCTAAAAATGTGGATCATATTACTCGTTATCCTCGGCGACCTCGTAAGTGTCTATATCAATTTGGTTTCTCTAACTATTCTATTCAAATGATTTTTGTTCTTAGCTTCTATAGACTCTTTATATGAACCTACCTCCTATAGGGCGGTTGTTCTTGAAACAGGCTATGGATGAGGAGCCAATTGTTTTACATACAGCTGGCACTTGGGAGTTGATGTCATTACCCTCTGACAAATACACGGTTGGTTGTAAATAGGTTTATAAAATTAAGATCAAAACTAATGGTTTTGTGGAATGATACAAGGCCCGATTGGTAAAAAAGGGATTTGCTCAAGATTATGGCATAGACTATGAAGAGAAATTTGCTCCAGTTGCTAAGATGACCAGTGTTCACACTGTGATTGCAGTAGTTGTTACTTATCAATAGTCTCTCTCTCAAATGGGTGTGAAAAATGTCTTTCTTAATGGAAATTTAACTAAAGAAGCTTTTATGACTCCTCCTCCTAAATTATATCACAGTCTTGGTCAGGTGTGTAAACTCTACAAACCATTATATGGTCTTAAATAGGCTTCATTGGGGCATAGTTTGCCAATTTTTTTTGTCATTTGTGACTTAAGTTTTTGTGCTAGTGACTATAACTGCTATTTCTGCGACTCTCTTCCTCCCTGTCTATTGTACTTTCATTACACACTCATAATATGATCATTACAGGTGATGATACTGATTGTATTTTGTTGTTGAAGAGGTAGTTACTGGATTATTTTGAAATAAAGGATTTGGGTTAGCTCCAGCATTTCTTGGGTATTAAAGTTGCCTCTTCTCCTCAAAGTTATCTCCTCACTCAATCCAAACATGACTTGAATATTATACAAAGGGATCATATGTCATACACTCAAACGGCTAAGATGCCTTCAGAACTCAATGCCTGATATTTTTCCTTTGATGGGACTCCATTATCTGATTCCATGCTATATCACATTATTGTTGGCAGTCTGATATATTTTACAGTTACACGCCCAGACATCTCATAAGACTGTAGTTTACATTGTTAGTCAATTTTTTGTCTTGCCTACCACAGTGGATCTATTGTTCTTCGCATTCTATAATGTAATTTATTATTTTAGTCTTCTTCTTTTTTGTTGAACTTTAGGACTTACTTTGATGCTAACTGGGCTGGCAACGCTACAGATTGCAAGTCCACCATTGATTTTTGTTTTTTCCTTAGAAATTATCATCTATCCTAGAAGAGCAAAAATAGACTATTCTAGCTCATTTTTCTACTGAGGTCGAGTATCGTTCTATAGCTTCCGGCACAAATGAGATAGCGTGGTTGCGATGATTACTTGTTGATCTCGGCATCTTTTTGTCTATTTCTACCCCTATGTATTACAACAACATAAGTACAATTCAAATCGCTCACAATTCAGTATTTCGTGAGCATCTAAAATATATTGAGATTGATTGTCATTGTGTGCACCGTCATCTTTTTTAGGTTGGGCACCATTTCCCTTTCCTTCCTTCTACTAGTTGCCAAATTTCTTTATGAAATCTCACACCATTATGTACTTCCATTTTCTTCTTACCAAATTCTTGATATTTTAGGCTACCACATCATAAGTTTGAGGGAGTTCGTTAGAATATTTTAGTATTAGAAGTAGTTTAGTCATTCTCTAATATTGTTTTTCCCTACTACTAAAGAGTCTTTGCTATATATCTTTGATTATTAAGTTGTAAGAAGACTAATGGAAGCGTAATAATGTTTTCTTTTTCTCTTTTATTGTTGTTTTCTTTTGTAGTTAAAGTTTACAAAAGGAATGGGATATTGTTAAGGGCTTGGTCGAGGTAACTGATTCTGGGACTGGGGTCAAGATCAAGGTTTCGGTTAGGGCCTGGACTTAGGTATGGCTACAAGTTCAAATTTTTAATGCCATCATCAACCAATCAACTTTTAACGTAGATTAGGATTGTCATGCCAATAAACCACATATCAAGAGACTTGTGAGAAATTTACCAATAAATTATTAAGCACAAAGAATGAAATTAGTCACCATTTGGTATATCTTGGCCTTATAATCTCTACCATTTTCTCTTCAGATTTACATGATATACATTCAATTTATATTTCAAAAATACTTTACATTACATCTATTGGAAATTTTTTCCAAAACAAAGGTGAAAATTGTCTTTTGCAAAAAAAAAAAACAAAGCAAGCAAAGATTGCGTAGAACTAGTACAAGCTAAGACCACCTTATATGCAACATGACCCTTCCAACTTGCAATAATACCAAAAAGAGGAACATTCTCAAAGTCCTCCAAAACTGAGGCCCAAAATCAAACCAAGAAATAAATATGATACTATAATGCTTCCACCTCCTCATTCATATTCTCAAGTTTCTTGCCAACCAAATAACCCTAATAACGGCTAGAAATGCACAACCTATAAAGTAAACTCTATCATATACATGGTTCAAAGTATCGGCCGATACCGATAAAAGTCATATCTAACTCGGCACATTCCAAGACGATACTGATCCACGACACGTATACACCCCGAGTCTCTCACGACTCGGCCGAATCATCCAACTTGAATCCGAGTCAATCCCGAGCCCCCACTGAATCGGCCAATACCGTCACTGAATAATCCAATATGGTTCTACGACGTTGCAATATGACCAGAATCGCTTGTCATATTCAACATTTTCTTTAGGTTGTATCACCTAATATCGCGACTGATGTGTCTCAAAGCTCTCCATGCCGATGACTGATACCGTGACCTTGAACCATGGTCCTATATACCCCAAAAGCCTTCACATCCATCTAAGACAAAGATAGCATGGGTCGCAAGGCCATACAATAAACTCCTATCAAGTCAAACAACTTATTCCACAAGGATAATGTAATAGGACGATGCATAAATAAATGATCAATGCTCTTGTCATCGTCTCTAAATATAATACACCATTGTGGCGATAGACAACCACCACGCCTTCTTCTTTGAAGCACATTATTAATATTGATCTTACCATAAGCAATTTCCCATGTACAAACCTTCACCTTTAAAGGAACTATATCTATTTAGCCTTCCTAATTTTCAATGACAAATAAAAGATAGAACATGAAGAATCGTCAAGAAGAGACTCAAAGAATGTTCTATAAGAGAAGGAACCTATTGGAATTTGAATCAATATGACCCAACCTATTTTATCCAAAAAATAAAGATTCAAAGTCATATCATAAAGCATGGAAAGAAGTAACATCAATTCCAAAGATACCTATCGTAAAGATTTCTGAGAAAATCTCATGACAATGGATGAGAATAGGACCTAACCAAAGAAGAAATACAAGCACCATGGTAAACAACAGATATGGTAGAGTCCACGAAACAAACCAAAGGTTCCCTAATCCATGTACCCTCCCAGAAAAGAACTCTCCACATATTTCTTACAACGACTCTAGCCTTTTGGAAAAAAATCTCGAGAGTTGAATTTTCATGAGTTCCAAAAACATACTCTTTCAACCCCATTATGATGGGGATCGTGTTGGAGATGGATAGATATTATAGATTCATTATGAGAATTATTTGGAGATTATTTACTATTTATCTTTTTAGTAATTTCTTTTAATTTTTAAGGACTTATTTGTCATTTTGATTATGCATTTGTTTTAGGGTTTTGTATACCCAATATATAAGGGGTAATGTGCTTGTTTGAGACAAACTTGAATTACTGAATATTATTGAGGCTTTTGTTTGCCCAAATCTCTTTCTTCTTATCCCTTATCATTCTTTTGTTTCTCATCCATTTTCTTCTCCTATTCTCATCCTCATTATTTCTTTTTCTTGATCTACATCAAGTATTAGAGCTACTACGATCTACATCAATGGGAATCAAAGCTATCTATGATCTACATCAATTGGTATCAAAGCTATCTACAATCTACATCACATTACCATCCCACCAACCGGCTTGTAGACCATATTTGCTCCTAATAATATAGTGCCATAATGAATTTTGTACCAAAAGAAATTTCTAAAGCTATTTTTCAACCACAGTTACATTTCTAGCCAACAAATTTCCCTCCAAAAGATCATCTTTTACGTTATGCCTAGATACCACCACCTAGCTAATCACAGGATCCTTTCTCCCATCACTACTCCTTTTCCCCAAAAAATTCTTCATTATCCCCATCCGGCCCCTAGTATATTTTAAAACTCCACTTACACCCCTACCATTAATAACCACATCTGATAAACGAAAAGTTAATGTCATTGCTAAGATTTTATATTTCCTTGCCTATTTTATTAGGGATAGTTTAGATTTTCTTTTCTCGTAGTTATTATATTCTCCTTCTCTTGTTGTAAGGTTTAATGATTCTATCTATTATGGAATGTTGGAATGAAGCAGCAACATTCTCTTCTCTATTCCTAAATCTCTTCCTTGTATATAATTTGAACCAAGTTTTCATGGTATCAAAGCTACTCTCTTGCAACTGAATTATCATTCAATGGTCGTTTTGATTTGACAATCCTTGGTGCTTTGATTTTCTAGGTTGCTTCAATTGGTTTGTTGATGTTCAGGGTTGTTTGTTTTACTGGTTTGATCCTGCTGTTGTTTGTTCTCTGATTTTGCTACTTTACTGGTTGTTTAATATGCTGGTCTGTTCATGCGGCTGTTAATCTAATTCTGCTGGTTTGATTGGTTCTATTGATTTGATGTTGCTTTGATCTTCTATTTTGTTTCATTAATGTAATTGGTCATCACTGGAGTTGAAATTATCGTCGCTGAAGTGAAGGCCTATGCTGTTGAACCAGAAGTTGTAAACCTCACTTTATTTGCCAAGTATTTGGAGTTTGCAGTTTATTCGGAATCAGTTGAAAACCAGAGACCCTGAATTGCTGATGATTAGACTATTAAAATGTAAAAGGAACCTGAAATCTGAAGCTGTATACCAGATGCTACAAAACCTAATGCTGTAAAACACACTTTTCTAGGAATTCCAGGTTTGACCTCAGAATTTTCAGAAACTACAGAATCAATTCCAGAGTTTCTAGACATTCCAATTTGACCCCAATGGCTCTACAAATTACAGAATCAACCTTAGCATTCTCAGAAATTACAGAATTTACCACAGGATTTTCAGAATTGAAGAACAACCAAGAATTTTCAAAAATTACACAATAGCCCCAGAATTTCCAGATATTATAGAAGGGCCACAAAATGTTAAAATAAATTATATAGGCTCCAAAACTTTTAGAAATTTCACAACTGCCCCAAAATTTTCCATAAATTAAGTTTGGTTTAATTCTAGACTTAGTATGATTAGGGTAAAATGGAATTTGTATTTAATCCGTTAATGACTCCTACGTGTTCTTCAAAGAAAACTTTTTCTAAACCTTTATTGTGTTTTGAAAACATAAGATTGAGTCATTAAACGGACCCTATTTAAGCAATACCCTTTAGTGCTCAATAGGATAAGATTTTGCTTGGTTTCTAACTTTAAAATTAATAGAGACCACTCCCTCATGGTAGTGTCTTAATCCCATGTGTTTCATCTAGAGGGACAATCCATTCCCCATAAAAATTCTTCGATGTTGTTGCTGCATTTTTTGTTATGGTTCAAACACAATATTCTTCATTTATTAAATGTTTTCGATGTAATTTGGTTGCAGAGTACAGATATAATGATTTTGTGGACTTATTGAAATCTAATGGAACTGTCCAACACTCCCCTTGTGCAAATACTCCTAAACAAAATGGTATGGCTGAGAAAAACAGAGATCCCATAGAGACTACTCACTCGTTACTTTTTTTTGCCTCTGTTCCTAGTTCTTTTTTGGAGAGAGGTGATTCTCACTATTTCTCCTTACGTGTTTTTAGTTGCACTTGTTTTGTTCTGCTTCCTAAAGCGGAACGAAATAAGTTGAAGTTAGTTGCTCGTTCTACTACATGTTTTTATCAATTATAGTGAGAAATAAAAGAGATATTCTTGTTATGATATGACCATGTTGCCAAAAGATTGTATATTTCTAGATATATGGTCTTTCTTGAGTATATTTTTTTCTTTTTTATTCCCAATACTTGTAACACTTTCAATAGATCTGATTTTATTTACATTGACCCTTTTTGTGATGATATATTTGGTGATTCTTATGTTCGTGGCATTCTCACTTTTGATATGTGCCCTTTGTCTCAACCTTACTCTTCTCAAGGGTGCCTCCTTATATTGTTCACTTACTCTTGGAGGAATTTGACTAACTCTGTTGCCGGCACAAGTCCTTTACCTCTTTAAGTTGTGTCTCCGTCAGTTTCTAATGATGTGAATCCTTCATCTTTCTGATACCCTATAGCGAATTTGAAATTGTCTTGACCCCCTTGATTTATCTAACATTTGTTATTATTCATTGTTCATTTTTATCTTCTGTTTACTCTTTGTTTGAACCTAACTCCTATAAGGAGGCTACTTTTGATCCTATTAGGCAGCAAGCTATGAATGAAGAACTTCTGCATTGCATAAAACTAAGGCATGAGATCTTGTACCTTTAACTACTGTCAAGGATCAAAATTTCGTTTAAGTGCATTGCTTCAGTCACCTAGGAAATGGAAACGTCTTCACATGTTTTAAAAATATTTCAAACCGTTTCAAAAATATAATGAAAAAAATAAAAAATTTAAGAATTTTTTTTTTCAAAACATTCCGAAATAATTGTACAAATGCATTGAAATATAGCAAAATATTTCGAAACATTATGAAACACCTCGAAGTATTAGAATTTCGATTCTATTACTGATTCGTTTCGGTGTCCTTGAAAACAGAAATGTTTCGGATGTTTCGACCGTTTCAAAATGATATTTTGATCCTTAGCTGCTGTTAAGCATATTGTTGGCTGTCAATGGATAGATAAAATAAAAACTAACACTAATAGTTCTGTTTAAAGATATAAGACCAAATTAGTTGTCAAGACTTTTGCACAAAAATATGGCAATGGTTTTAAAGAGACTCTTGCAAAAATAATCACTGTTCATACTTTGATTGGTGTTCACCAATGAAAATTGTCTCAAATGGATGTGAAGAATGTTTTTTCTAAATGGCAATTTAGTGGAAGAGGTTTTTGTGCTTCCTCCTCCTAGTCTTCCCTGTTCTCCAGGTGAGGTATAGTCTCGTGCCGACTCCTCAAGCTTAGAATGAGAAGTTCCCTACTAAGTGATTTAGGCTTTCTTCCAACGATCACGATTCTACTCTTTTTCTTTGTTAGAGTTCCACTGGTCAGAGTATCTCCTCTAATATGTTAATGATATGATTGTTACTGAAAATGATTGTGAGGGTATTTTAGTTTTAAAGGCGCAGTTACAATAGCAATTTGAGATGAAATATCTCGCGCCCTTTCGATATTTTACTTGGCATTAAAGTGGCTTCATCTCCTAAGGGTTATCTTCTTTCTTAGTCCATGTATGCAGGTGATGTTATTCAATGAACAGATTCTCGAATATTTGAGACTCCTCTCGAGTTTAATGTGTATGACACTTTTATTGATAATATCCCTTTGGTTATCCTACTTTGTACTGGGTTCTTATATCTCATTGTTACACGAACTGTTATTGCTCATGTCATTCATGTTGTGAGTCGGTTTGTCTTTTCTCCAACCACAGATCATTGGGCTACAGTACTTCATATTTTGAGCTAGCTATCTTCGCGGCACTTTGCATCAAAGTTTATGTTTTTTCTTCCCCATCTTCTTTGGAGCTTCCCGCTTTTCTGATGTTGACTATACAGGTCATTTCATGGATCATGAATCTACCATTAGTTTCTGTGTGTTTTTTGGGGTGATTCTCTTACTTCTTAGAAAAACAAGAAACAAAAAGTTGTTGCTTGCTCCCTTACTAATGCTAAATATCATGCTATGGCTATTACTACGCTGGAAATAGTTTGGCTAAGATGGTTGCTTTAGGGGTTTCCTTTTCTGGCCCCTCTCCTATGTATTGTGATAACAAAGTGTCATTTAAATTGCACACAATTTTGTTTTCCACAAATAGACCAAGCATATATTGAAATTAACTGTCATTTTGTACACCACCATCTATAGCTTGGGACTCTTTCATTGTTTTTTGTTTCTTCCACTATGCAATTGCCAACTTTTTCACCAAGTCCCATACCATTCAACGTTTTCGTTTTCTACTTGACAAACTCTCAAGGCTTAATATCATTACATCATGAGTTTGAAAAGGGAGGGGGGGTTATTAAGATTTTATATTATCCTTGCCAATTTTATTAGAGGTAGTTTAGATTTTATTTTCTCGTAGGTTTTATATTCTCTCCTCTTTTCCTATATCTCTTCTTTGTATAATTTGAACCAAGTTTTGAGTCATCACATAATTTCTTTAGAAAATACCACAGTTACCCTTAGATCTGATAAAATATACCAAGGGAGAATTTCAACTACAGCCCTTGTAGATTGTCATAAAGACAAGGGCATTAAGGTTTCATACGATACAGTCAAGGATTATAACTGCAAATCGAGCTATGCATATCAGAAGTAAATGCCTAGAATAGAACATTAGGCATGAAACAAAGGCATTTAATAACAACAAATACAATTTTTAGAAGATTCGAACAAGATCATGTACAGTCAGAGTAACATGAAAAAAAATTATAACTGTTTGAGGAGAGAACTTGACACTTCCTACCTGGAATAATATTATTGACGGAAGAACACATTCACTTTCTCATGCATTGCAGAAAGTAATTCAAGTGCCACACGGACCTTTACCTGTCATTAAATATACACTGTCTGGGTCTACATTGCGAGCCAAACGGCTGTATCTTCCATCAGAATTATCTTGTCCATAAATAACACACAGCTTGTGATGGCTTGGCACTGTTTTAACTCTGTATGATCGAGCATCAGGATGTGCCTGCACAAATTATACTTACGAAATAAAAGATCAACCAAAACATTATGATGTGAAGAGATAAACCACACTTCACCTTGATATAAACATCCCAGATATGATCTTCAGCTGTTACCATTTCTCGTTTTTCATCCCAAGAAAAGCCCACCTGGTCTAAAAGAATTTTAACTTCGTTGTACTGCCTCCTCAAATGTTTGTATCGATTCTTCAGAACATCTTTGTCATGGTGAGATCTGAAGTTTGCATTGAATGATGTAACCATGTCAAACCAAGCCTGGCTATTAAATGTCTGTCCAATTCTGTTTCCTCTATGCACTTGGTCTAGCAGTAAGTCAATAAAGTAGCGATCCATTGGTGGTGTCCAAAATGTTCTCGAACGTTCGCTACCTGCAAACTCAACATCTCGTTTGTCTGAGTAACCCTTAAACAAGGGAAATGTTTTAGAGTCCCAAAAGAAGTATGATTGTAAGCAAATCAAGACCTGAGACACCACGGCCTAGCAGTTATTAGTTTCCCACCTATATAACTATGATCCTAGACTCTATGTTTTTGTGATATCATCAATCTTGTTCTTGTATTATCATCAATTACTGAAAGAACTTGAGGCCCATAACATAGGCTTCCCAATATATTGAGGTGAAATTTGAAGACAACTACCGAGGAGACTGGAAAACATGGAAACGCAATGTCTGGAGGGCCACAGAGAAACAGAGGGGAAGAAAACAAAAGGCGGGGATTAAGGTGGGTAAAACTGACCTGAAAAACAATTGGCAGAGGCCTATTAATTCTGTTTCATTACTGATGGATCTAAATCAACAATTGAAAGAGGAGTCCTATGAAAATGTTTACCATCTAATGGAATTCAATTTCCCATTGTTTACAACATTCAAAAGTTTAACTATAAACAAATCCTCGTACGTTTTAAATGTCTTCTCATCTACATCTCCACCTAACCCCAATTTCTCATGGACTTTCGAAGAGCCTGTTAGCATTCTGATCGTGAAGTCGGTCTCAATTTATGTGACTGTCCACCATCATGCAATAACAGACATGTAAAAAATCATACCAATTCTAATAGTGGAGAAGTAATCCTAAATTCTATTGTTCTTTTCTTTTGCAATGAACAATAACAAATTCCAAGTAGGAGTTAAAGTGTAACGTACCAGTCTTTACTCCTATAACGTCATCTTCAAGTTTCTTATCCTGAGGCAAATCACTCTGACTATCGTTGATTGCGTCTCCAAATATCAATCCCAAATCTTTGAAATTGGGCAAAGTTTTCATTCTATATGATCGCGCATGCGGCTGTGCCTACATTTATGTAAAGAAAGCCACTTATCAACAACAAATAAACTACGTAAAAACAAAGAGCAATTTATATACCTTAATATAAGCATCCCAATCATCATCAGAAGCAGTAATCATTTGTTGTGTCTCTTCCCAGGAAAAACCATTTTGTTTCAGCAGAAGAGAAATATCACTGTAGTACTTCCACAATTTTTTGTATCGATGTCTTAAAACCCTTTTATTGTGATGAGGACCAAATTTCATGTTGAAAGATGTGAGCATATCTGTCCATGCTTGTTTACTGAATGTATTTTCAAGCTTGTTGCCTTTCTCTTGTTGATTCAGCATTAGTTCAATGAAGTATCGGTCCATGGCGGGTATCCAACCTGTTCTTGAACGTTCACTATTTGCAGGAATTAGACTTCCAATTTCATCACCTGCAGAGAGAAAAGCTATCAGAAAAGAAACGAAAATGATAGACAAATATTGTCATTGGATATATAAATCGTCAGGAGAGGTGTCTCATTAAGCATTCATCTAGTTAAGCACCAAAAGCATATTTCTCTGCTGGCATAACACAACCTTTGTCTAGATCTACAACAGGAAAAAGAAGACGGACCCGAATTCACTCCTTGGCCTTCATCTTCGATGTCTATATCATGACTTGAACGGCTGTATCTTCCATCAGCTATCGTATATCCATATATCAAGCATAAATCATTGAAGTTCAGCACTGCTTTAGTCTTGTAAAGCCGTGCATCTGGGTGAGCCTGCGTCCTTTTCAATGTTAAGTAAAAGCAATGATTTAGGGAACTGTGTGGAAGTAGAAAAAAAAATGCACCTTGATGTATGCATCCCAGACATAATCATCAGCTACCACCATTTCCTTAGTTTCATCCCAAGAAAACCCATTGTGGCCAAGAAGATTCTTAATATCATTGAATTGCTTCCACAAATTGGTGTAATGGCTTTTCAGTACGTCTTTATCAAATTGAGATCCAAATTTTGCATTAAATACAGCAAGCATATCTGTCCATGCTTGTTTATTAAATGTGTGACCACTCCTATCCCCTCTGTGCAAATGCTCTAACATAAGATCAATAAAATAGCGTTCCATTGTTGGCGTCCAATATGTCCTTGGCCGGACATTTCTTGAGGTATTTTGGCAAACCATTATTTACCTGCAAATTACAAAAAACATACTTCAATTATATATCTAAACAGAGCCAATAATTTATATTAATGCATGAATTTTTTTCTTAGTAGTTTATGGAAAGCAAATTATATTAGTAATAGCATGCAATAGAGGTCTTAAATAAACTTATATTGCTAACTATAGTAGACCTACAGGATGAAAAAAATAGCATGCAATAGAGGTCTTAAAAAATGGTATCGCTGTTAATAATATATATGCAGTTTGTACCTCACAAACAATAAAAGCAAATCAGATTCCAGTCTATATAATTATAAAATAAGGTATAGCTAGTCCTAGAGTAAGCATCTATCATTCAAATCATAGTGAAGTATATCAAAGTTCTCTCAGAATGAATAACTCAAGCTTTAATACAGCAAGCAAGACATAAATATAGTTTGCCTAAAGGCTGTGCATTTGGTAACTGCAAGACTGCATACCACAAAATGTACATTCAATCAGTTAATCACATTGACCTGTCAAAAACTAGATAACTATTGACAACATTTGACGAAACAAAAACTATTTCATCCATATGATAGAGTAGAAATATTTCCAAGGTTTTTTGTAAGCTTCATTCAGCATATGTTCACTCACAGTATAAGACAGAATCAAGTAGACTCACACAACCCCTTACTCTTATGATTCTGTCTCGAGACATATGGGCACAAAATGTCAGATTTGGTCTTCTATAGCAGTGTGACACAAAGAAGATTCAGAGAGTTTCCATCAACTATATGCATTTTAATCTTCCCGAAAGTTATAAACAAAAGATCGGTGATATTAAAAAAAAAATCAGAATTGGAGTCAATATGGTCTTGAAATTGCACAAGACCTCCACCATAGAGGTGAAATACCACCCATCTCGATAGCAGGACCAAATGCAGAACACCCAGAAAAACAAGGAAGAGAATCTGAACAATTCAATTTATAAGTCAGCTTCAAAATCACCAAACTAAATTGTGTTTCAAATTTTTTGACCAATGAACAATCAAATCGATAATTCAACTTCAAAATCACAACACGGAATTGGGTTTCAAGTATTTGAACAAACCCAGAGCCAACCAGAATTATTCAACTGAGAACTAAACTCCAAAATCACAAAACCAAATAGGGTCTCAAGTTTTCGATCCATTTATTACATATTATTGAGTGAGCCCAGAAAAATAAGTTTTGAGTTGTGAGCAACAGAACTACATTGTCGAGCCAAAACAGAGATAAATTCAATTGAACCATCTAAAATCCATTGAAATGAAGAGCTTATATATGAGAAGGTAAGAAGATACCAGTTTTTTGTTTGGAGCCAAAGAAGTGAGAAGTTCTGGTACGGGGGCGATTGGCAAAGACGAAGAGTAAACCCTACTCCCAAATAAGGACTAATCGTCAACCTGTTTGGTTACAAAGGCAGCCAAAGTTTAGTCCATAGTTTTAAAAACCGGCCCGGACATCAACCTAACAAAGGGATCGGGTCAATGGGTAACTAATTCAACCGTTGAGTCACTGGTTGAGTCAGTCAAATAATAAAAAAATAAAAAATAATTTTAAATAGGTTAAAAAAATCACAATAATTATAAAATAGCATGCTTAATGTATATTAGATCAAACAAAACCCCAAAATCATCAAAACTATATCCAATATCAAATAATTAAGTTCTTCCAATTCCAAAGTTCCAACACCTAATAGGATAATCAACTACAACATTACAAATACAAATCAACTAATAGCATAATATAAGAGCTGAATGAATCTTCAAATCAAGTAATAGCACAATTACAAACATATTATAATAGCATTCATCAAAGAATATCTTTACTATTTCCCTGTCAAGCATCTAGAATTGCTTTTTCTATGGGTTAATCTTTACTATTTCCCTGCTGAATTCATCAAAGAATATCTTCAGATCAATCTGGGTTCTTATAGAAAAAAGCCTTCATTGTGCTCACCGAACTTCACCAAAACCAAACCCACCAAAAACTGAAGACCTCACCCCGCCCAGTTACAACTAGTGCAACGAGAAGTCAACCAACAACTACCAACCAAACAACCTCAATATAGGAGGAGAGAGAGAGAGAGAGAGAGAGAGAGAGAGAGAGAGAGAGAGACTTAATACCTGAGACGATAGAGAATGATGAATAGGCTAAAAATCACAATAATTAATGAAAAGAAGCTCATTGTGAACTACTGCAAATAAAAATAACAAGTTTAATCAATAAAATTTGACAGATTTCATAATTGAAATCAAATTGCAATTATAATTGAAACCAAATATACTATTTGCTGCCCAATTGATGTTCCATGTATCATCATAATTGAAATCAAATTGCAGATTTCATGTAGATGGATGAAAATTCTAACTTTGAAACCCAGCTCCAGAACTCAATTCTGGTAAGTTTCGGTCAGAGAGAGAGAGATGATGATGATGATGTACCTGCTGTGTCGTCCACGGAGCTCTGGCCAGTGAGTCCCTTCCGCCTCGACTTCGAGCATTCGCCGTTCAAACTTTGCCTTCGACTTCGAAATAGCACAGAGAAGAGAGAGAGATGGAAGACTCAGACTGAGAGAGAGCGGGAGATAGAGAAAGAAGACTGGAGTGAGGAGGTCGTCGGACCTCGGACGATCGTGACAGGAGCAGCCAGAAATCGAGTTGGGGCAAAAAATGCCCAAAAGAGCTGAAACATTGGTTTTTATTCCTTTTAAATTGATCCGGCCGGTTCGTTCAAAACCGTCCGGGTTAAACTTTTTACTCCAGAAGCGGGCGGTTCCATGGATTTTCTCCGATTTTTGTGCGTAAACGATCCTTTATAAGAACCGGGCCGATTTGGCAGGTTTCCAGGTTGACCCGCCGGGCCGGACATTAAAACACTGGTTTAATCGCTTACGTCACAAACTCTACATTAAATTTTGTGAATTGTGTATGCATGTGCGGCTCCTCTATGGTAGATTGGTTATTGCATATTATGCAGTTAAATAGAACTGCAACGTTTTAGTGTAGTTTTCAATTTATTTTTTTTAATTGTTCTTACCAAAAACATCATCGTTGGAGTCCTTAAAATTAAAATTAGAATCTCTTTTCATTCTCTTGCTTCTTCTTCATCAAACTTTAACCTAGTTTGACAACTACTTCTCTCGCCTTCTTCTCAACTTATTCTTCCTCTACTTCTTCGTCAAATGCAGTGAATGCCAAGAGTCAGACCTCTTCATCAAATGACGGTACGGTATTGAAATCAAATTTCACATGTGTATGTTTCATTATGAAACTAATAGAGCTAAACCATATTTCATATGTGTATGTTTCATTATGAAATTAATAGAGATATTTTATAATTATATAGCTTCCCAATATATGCATATGTGTGTGGAGGCATTCAATTGAGTCTTAAATCAGATGAATTTTTCAGAACATACTGCTGAAAAACTTGAAATTAAAAAAAAAATATGAGTTCCCAAAAAATCATGGGGTCTACACATTTAAGTCCTTGAATTTGTTCTCTTCAGAAGATGGCTGGTTTTCTAAGTCAGATTGTCAGACTTCTTCGATCATTCTAACAACTTCATCCATGTTAGGCCGCATGTCTGGCACCCTTGCAACACATGTCATGGCAATTTGTAGCATTTGCATCATCTCTTCTTCAATGTTTTGAAATCTCTTAAACTCTTCATTAAAAACTTCAGCCGTCAATTTGCTTGTTTGTTTTAAGACCTTATGAGTTAATAATATTAATATTTTTAAACAATTAATATTTTCTATTTTTTGTGGTCAATATTGTTCTAGTTTGATTTTTATTTTTTTTTTAAATGTCATACATATATTATGTGTTTCATTCATCACATAATATCATTTCAATTAAATTTCTTATTGTAGGATACTATGATGAATGATTTGGGAGTTAATGCGACTGAGAATAGACCTCATATTGATATGCAATTTGATACTAAATATGATGTTTATGTGTTTTACAATAATTATGGAGGATTTGTGGGATTTAGCGTGAGAAAAAAAATTTAGAATAAAAGTTTGAAAGATGGTGTTATTATTTACAGAAAATATGTTTATTGTAAACATGGTCAAAAGATTTGTGATAAAAGAGAGTGACAAATAAGGAAACATTGAGTAGAGATACAAACAAAATGTCAAGCTCATATGTGCATATCTTTTAATAGAGAAATTGACAAATTTATTATGGTAAAATGAGACAACAACCACAACTATTCTTTGCACCTCATTGAATATATGCATATAATGGCATTCCAATGAAAGGTTATCGGAGCACAAAACATTAATATTGATATGATAGCCGATTGTAAAATATCACTTAAGGCATCCTATGAACTTTTAAGTACTCAATCGGGAGGAAAAGAAAGTTTAGATTTTACTCGTCAAGACCAAAAGAATTACCTCCATAAAAAGAGGCAACGAGACTTAAGGTATGGTGAGGCGGGTAGTTTGTTAAAGTATTTTTAAATGGAATCAGTTAAAAATTCATTAATCTATTATGAAGTGCAATTGGATGCGGATGGGCATATTACTAATATTTTTTGGCCGACCCAAAGATGATTATTAATTATGGCAACTTTGAGGATATTGTCTTATTTGACACTACTTTTAGAACGAACAAGAAGTATCGACCATTTACTTGTTTTACTAGCATCAACCATTTCAGAGAGATAATCTTATTTGAAGCTACATCATTGAATGATGAAACGACAACATTATTTCAGTGGTTATTTGAGACATTCCTACAAGCTATGTTTGGAAAATATCTTATTACCATCTTCACTGACCAAGATCAAGCGATGACTAAAGTTATTTTTCTAGTGATGCCAGAGACATATCATGGGTTATGTTATTGACACTTTTGCCAAAATACTTTGAAACATTTAGGGAACATATATAAGGATAGTTCATATTTTTTTGCTTGATTTAAAAAATATGTGTATGGATATGAGGAAGAGCATGAATTATTTGAAGCTTAGGAATCGTTGATTGTGGAGTATATTTTGCATGATAATATGTGAATGAAATTCACTTAGGCATTACAAGAGATATGGGGGCATGTGTATATGAAAAATATTTTCACTGTAGGAATAAGAAGCACCAAACTGAGTGAGAGTTTGAATGCACTCTTACGGAAGTACTTAAAGTCAAACTGTGACATTGTTCAGTTCTTTGTACATTTTGAAAGAGTTGTGAATGATAAGCGGTATAAGGAGTCAAACTCATAATACCAAACTAAGCAAAAATTACCTAGAATGAAGTTAAAAAAAACTTCAATGTTAGTGTAAGCAAGGCAACTCTACCCTCCTATTATATTTGAACTATTCCAAGATGAGTATAATATCTTTCAGTGTGCTAATGTAACACCATGTAAAGTGTTGGATGGGTGACATCAATTTGTGGTTTGATTATTTGAAGAACATAGAGAGCATTTGATCTTAGTTAAGGCTAATGAGGAGATAGTCAATTATAGTTGTTAGAAGTTTGAAATGGAGGGCATATTATGTAGCCATGCACTTAAAGTCTTGGACATGATGAATATTAAACAAATTTCTGAGCAATACATTTTTAAAAGATGGAGACGAGCTACAAGACAAAGTTGTACTCAAGCCCCTCGTACCATGCCAAATGATGAGGATCCCAAGTTAAATGGTGGTGTCACGTTACAGACAACTTTGTCCTACAATAGTACAACTAGTTGCTCGATGCTCTGGTCTTCAACCTGCATATCAACTGCTGTCACGTGGTGTTATGGAATTGTTCAAACAAGTGAATATTATGTATGCATCATTTGTTGATGGTGGCAATGATTCAATCCATGAATAAGGAATAGAAAATGTTGACACAAACCTTCTCTAAGTTAAAGTTTTTAAAAAAAAAGGTTACAAACGTTGGGGTCGACTAAAATTTTGGCATGAGAAAGCATCAAAGGAAAAAAAAAATGAATTTCACAACCATCACATACGTCTAAGGTATCGTATAAATATAATTGTAGGTTTTTTTATTCACTTCATATTTTTATAAACATAAATGTACTTATAATAAGTTTCGACATGTTTTTATTCACTTTATATTTTTATAAACATAATTATAAATATTTTTGTATTCTAGGTACATGGTTTCAATCACCCTTGTATATCAGCATATGTTCATTCGAATATATTGTCTTCTACAGCTTCAAATAGTTTACAATGTGTTACCTTTATTACTAATTTTATCGTTTCACTTATGTATCAAGTTTCTTTCTCTAACCCTTTCTTATTAATATAGGATATTCTGATTGATTCAACATATGTGCATTTTTAAATAATGTTGAATCATTGTTCATGAATGAGGGATACAACTTGTAAGAATGCTTGGGGAATCAGCAGTTATAAGGATCTTGGGGACTACTAGTTGCTTGTTGGATCATTTTGTTGAAAACCATTTGTTTTGTTTTTTTAATGAATATGATCATGATGCGTGATTATGATTATGATTATGTGTCATTTTTTTAAAGAATGTAATCTTTTTTTATGAACATGATCTTTTTTCCAAGTCACAAAATTATACAAAACCCATAATTTCATTCAAATTAAACCCACAAGTTCATTTACAATGCAAGTTCCATCAATACACCATTGATTTTACATCTCTACTTCACTAAATTCACAAACAAAAGCTTCACCACTAGTAACGTGACTACAAACATATATGACTTCATTGTTCCTTCTTTTACCTATACACGTTGAATTATATTACAGAGTTCTTCAACTTCAACGTCATTACATCTTCTTCAATTTTTCGTACATCTATCATTTCATTTGTAATTTTCGAATAAGGTAGAGTAATAGGAGTCATCCACTTAAAAAATTGACATCCCTCATCTGGACATTTGTAGTATAGCTTCCCAGGATTTTTTTTCAGATTCAAAAACTTTGATAGTCTTTATTTTCTTACAATTGGTGCATTGCATATTATGATATCTTAACTCGCTGTTGCTTGTTGTCGTACTTGAAGATGTCATTCTTCAACACTACAAACATGAATGGATAATGGTAATTAAAAATTAATATTAAAAGTTGCAGCTCATTCATTCATATTCATTCATTCGTGTTACTGGTATAGCAAATTGTAGTAGTGCTCCAAACTGCAGTGTTGGTATAGCAAAATACAATAGTGCTCCAAACTAAAATAGTGTTCCATTGTTGGCGTCCAGTATGTCCTTGGTCGGACATTTCTGGAGGTATTTTGGCAAGCCATTATTTACCTGCAAATTACAAAAAACATACTTCAATTATATATCCAAACAAAGCCAATAATTTACATTAATACATGAATTTTTTTCTTAGTAGTCTATGGAAAGCAAATCATATTAGTAATAGTATGCAATAAAGGTCTTAAATAAACTTATATTGTTAATTATAGTCGACCTACAAGATGAAAAAAAATAGCATGCAATAGAGGTCTTAAAAAGTAGTATCGTTGATTGTAATATATATGCATTTTATACCTTGCAAACAATAAAAGCAAATCAGATTCCAATCTATATAAAATAAGGTATAGCTAGTCTTAGAGTAAGTATCTTTCATTCAAATCATAATGAAGTATATCAAAGTTCTAACTCAAACTTCAATACAGCAAGCAAGACATAAATATAGTTTGCCTAAAGACTGTGCATTTGGTAACTGTTAGACTGCATATCACAAAATATACATTCAATCACTTAATCACATTGGCCTGTCAAAAACTAGATAAATATTGACAACATTTGACAAAAAAAAAAACTACTTCATTTATATAATATAGTAGAAATATTTCCAAGGTTCTTTGTAAGCTTCATTTAGCATATGTTCACAGTATAAGACAAAATCAAGTAGACTCACACAACCCTTACTTTTTTGATTCTGTCTTGAGATATATGGGCACAAAATGTCAGATTTGGTCTTTTATAGTAATGTGACACAAAGAAGATTCGGAGAGTTGCCATCAACTGTATGCGTTTTAATCTTCCCGAAAGTTATAAACAAAAAAACAATGACATTAAAAAAAAATCAGAATTGGAGTCAATATGGTCTCAAAATTGCACAAGACCTCCATCATAGAGGTGAAATACCACTCATCTCGATAACAGGACCAAATGCAGAACACCCAGAAAGACAAGGAAGCGAATATGAACAATTCAATTTATAAGTCAACTTCAAAATCACCAAACTAAATTGGATTTCAAATTTTTTGACCAATGAACAATTGAATCGATAATTTAGTTTCAAAATCACGAAACGGAATTTGGTTTCAAACATTAGAACAAAACCTAGAGGCCAACCAGAATTATTCAACTGAGAACTAAACTCCATAATCACTAAACCAAATAGGGTCTCAAGTTTTCGATCCATTTATTACATATTATTGAGTGAACCCAAAATTATAAGTTTTGAGATGTGAGCAACGGAACTATATTACCAAGTCAAAACAGAGAGAAATTCAATTGAACCATGTAAACTCCGTTGAAATGAAGAGCTTATATATGAGAAGATAAGAAGATACCAACTTTTTGTTTGGAGCCAAAGAAGTGAGAAAATCTGGTATGAGGGCGATTGGCAAAGACAAAGAGTAAACCCTACTCCTGAATAAGGGTTAATCGTCAACCTGTTTGGTTACAAAGGTAGCCCGAGTTTAGTCGCTTACATCTCAAGTTCTATATTAAATTTTGTTAATTGTGTATGCGGGTGTGACTCCTCTACGGTAGGTGGGTTATCGCATATTATGCGGTTAGGTAGAACGACAACGTTTTGATGCAGTTTTCAATTTATTTTTTTTAATTGTCCTTACCTAAAACAACGTTGTATGGGTTCTTAAAATCAAAATTAGAAATCCTTTTTTTTTTCTCTTGCTTATTCTTCGTCAAACTATAACCTAGTTTGACAACTGCTTCTCCCGCCTTCTTCTTAACTCATTCTCCCTCTTTTTCTTCATCAAATGCAGTAAATGTCAAGAGCCAAACCTCTTCATCAAATGACGGTACAGTATTGAAACCAAATTTCATGTGTATGTTTTATTATTAAACTAATAGAGCTAAACCAGATTTCATATGTGTATGTTTCACTATGAAATTAATAGAGATATTTTATGATTATATAACTTTCCAATATATGCATATGTGTATGGAGGCATTCAATTGGGTCTTGAATAAGATGTATTTTTCCAGAACATACTGCTAAAAAACTTGAAATTAAAAACAATATGAGTTCCCAAAAAATCATGGGGTCTGCACATTTGAGTCCTTAGATTTGTTCTCTTCAGAAGATGACTGGTTTTTTTAAGTCAAATTGTCAGAGTTCTTCAATTATTCTAACAATTTTATCCATGTTGGGTCGCATGTCTGGCACCCTTGCAACACATGTCGTGGCAATTTGAAGCATTTGCACAATCTCTTCTTTAATGTTTTGAAATCTCATCAACTCTACATTAAAAACTTCAATCGTCAATTTACTTGTTTGTTTCAAGACCTTGTTGAGTTAATAATATTAATAATTTCAAACAATTAATATTTTCTATTTTTGTGGTCAATATTGTTTCCATTTGATTTTTATTTTTTTTTAATGTCATACTTATATTATGTGTTTCATTTACCACATAATGTCATTTTAATTAAATTTCTTATTGTAGGAAACTATGATGAATGATTTGAGTGTTAATATAACTGAGAATATACCTCAAATTGATATGCAATTTGATACTGAATAAGATGCTTAGACGTTTTACAATAATTATGGAGGGTTTATGGGATTTAGTGTAAGAAAAGATTTTTAGAATAAAAGTTTGAAAATTGGTGTTGTCATTCACAGAAAATATATTTGTTGTAAACAAGGTCAAAGAGTTCGTGTTAAAAGAGAGTGGCAAATACGGAAAAATCGAGTATAGACACGAACAAATTGTCAAGTTCATATGTGCATATCTCTTAATAAAGAAATTGACAAATTTATTGTGGTAAAATGGGACGACAATCATAACCATCATTTGCATCTTGCTGAATGTATGCATATGATGTCATCCCAATGAAAGGTTATCAGAGCACAAAACATTAATATTAATATGACAGCGGAATGTAAAATATCACTTAAGACTTTCTATAAACTTTTAAGTATTCAGTTGGGAGGAAAGGAAAGTTTAAATTTTACTCGTCAAGACCAAAAGAATTACCTCCGTGAAAGGAGGCAACGAGACCATATCAAATGATGAGGATCCTAAGTTAATGGTGGCATCACGTTACAAGCAATTT
Organism: Ilex paraguariensis; assembly: GCA_963454935.2. Classification (NCBI taxonomy): domain Eukaryota; kingdom Viridiplantae; phylum Streptophyta; class Magnoliopsida; order Aquifoliales; family Aquifoliaceae; genus Ilex; species Ilex paraguariensis. Next base: position 226,513 of record CAUOFW020000181.1, on the reverse strand, counting down.
TGTCTTAGAATGGTACAACTAACTACTCGATACTCTGGTCTTCAACCTACATAACAATTAGTGTCACGTGCTGTTGTGGAATTGTTCAGATAAGTGGGTATTATATATGTATCAATTGTTGATGGTGGCAATGATTCAATCCATGAAGAAGGAACAGAAAATGTTGACCCAAATCTTCTCCAAGTTAAAGGTTTAAAAGAAAAGAGAGAGGTTACTAAGGTTGGGATCGACTAAAATCTTGGCATGAGAAAGCACTAAAGAGAAAAAAAAAGAGTTTCACAACCATCACATATGTTTAAGGTATCGTATAAATATAATTGTAGGTTTTTTTATTCACTTCATATTTTTATAAACATAAATGTACTTATCACAAGCTTCAACATATTTTTATTCACTTTATATTTTTATAAACATAATTATAAATATTTTTGTATTTCAGGTACATGATTTCAGTCACTTATGTACATCAGCATATAATCACTTGAATATATTGTCTTCTCAAATTCCAAATAATTTACAAAGTGTTATGGTATATTACCTTATTACTAATTTTGTTGTTTCACATATATATCAAGTTTTTTTGTCTGACCCATTCTTATTAATATAGAGTATTCTGACTGATTCAACACATATACATTCTTTAAATGATGCTGAATCATTTTTTCATGAATGGGGGATAGAACTTGTAAGGATGCTTGAGGGATTAGCAATTATAAGGATGTTTGGGGACTACTAGTTGCTTGTTGGATCATTTTGTTGAAAACTATTTGTTTTGTATTTTTAATGAACATGATCATGATGCGTGATTGTGATTATGCGCCATTTTTTTAATGAACGTAATATTTTTTAATGAACATGATCTTTTTTCTACATGATCACTAAGTCACAAAACTATACAAAACTCACAATTTCATGCAAATTAAACCCACAAGTTCATTCACAATACAAGTTCATTCAATACATCATTGCTTTTGCATCTCTACTTCACTAGAATCACAAATAAAAGCATCACCACTAGTAATGTGACTACAAACATATATGACTTCATTGCTCCTTTTTTTGCCTCAACGTGTTGAACTATATTACAAAGTTCTTCAATCTTCAACTTCAATGTCATTACATCTTCTTCAATTTTTCGTAAATCTATCATTTCATTTGTAATTTTTGAAGAAGGCAGAGTAGTAGGAGTCATTCACTTAAAAAACTGACATCCCTCATCTGCACATTTGTAATATGGCTTCCTATGATTTTTTTTAGATTCGAAAACTTTGATAGTCACTTTTTTTTTACAATTGGTGCATTGCATATTATGATATCTTAACTTGTTGTTGCTTGTTACCATACTTGAAGATGTCATTTTTTAACACTACAAACATGAAAGGACAATGGTAATTAAAATTCATCATTATAAGTTGCAGCTCATTCATTCATGTTACTGGTATAGCAAATTGTAGCAGTGCTCAAACTATAGTGTTGGTATAGCACAATGTAGTAGTATTCCAAACAACAGTTCTGGTATAGAAAAATGTTCACTCTACATTCATTCATGGTATAAACTGCAGTGCTGGTATAGCAAAATGCAGCAGTTCATTCATTCATGTATGTTTACTCTACATTCCACTGTCCATTAGAAGCATTCAAAAAAGAGACAATTCTTGCAATTAACAAAGAAGCATTCAAAAACCTCAGATGTCAACAGAGAATCAGAATTTAATGAAAACAATCTCATAAAAAGTCAAATCTGCCAAACATTTGGATCGTAAAACAAATTTTGACAATACATCACATTATATATCAAATGAAAAATACAAAACACAGTTCCTCCTAATTGTTGAGAAATTACAAAAATAAAATGAAAAAAAAAAAACTCAATTGCAGGGGGTTCAGTCCACAAAATTTTGATACATAGTCCTTTATTTAACCAATCTCTAGTAATTAACCAAATTTGAAATTAGTTCTATTTTCGCAAAATCTGAAATCAGTGAGTTTAGTCTACAAAATCTAAAATTAGGTTTATTTTTGCAAAATCAATAACCAAAAATAGCAGCACAAACCAATCACTAGAATTTGTTGATGTTGTTGGTCAATAATTAGCAAAAGAGAAAAGACAGAGAGAAAGAAGGCAAAGAGAGTACAATATGAGTTATCTGGTCACTGGTCAGCGACCAGCGAGAGAGGGGAAAAATGCAACATCATCTTCTTGGCGAAGGGTAGGTGGAGGTTGATAGTAGCCAAAGGTAGGAGAAAGAGAAGGCGCCTGAGTGAGACTGTGAGAGAAGACAGTGACAGTTTGACGAAGAAGAAGAGAGAAAAGGGATTTTTGATTTTGTTTGCAAGGACCAGTTAAATGACGCTGTTTTTGGTAAGGATTTAAAAAAAATTTGCAAAAGCCATCCAAACGATGTCATTGCACTTAACTGCATGATATGTGGTAACCCACTTACCTTAGAAGTGCCAAACTCTTGTGTAGTGGATCTAGATAGTCCTAGGGCTTCCATTTGGTGAATTGTTGGAAAAAAAATATTTAATGTAACGGTGATATTATTTTAGTATTGATGACATAGTATTACCAATTAATAATAGAAAAATGTTACATAATTCAAATGAAACCAAAAATTTAAAACTCAAATGCATATCATCTCTTAAATGAGTGTGGGATGAGTGAACCCCATTAAAAAAAATTGATGAGACTCACTCATCCAAGAGTTGATATGTATTTGGATTGCAATTTTTTGGATTTCATTTGAATTTTGTAACATTACTCTTAATAATATGTAAATAAATAAAAAAATAGATCATACACAAGTCAAAAACTACCAATTCATATAAATCAATAACTATCCAAGTGTGGTTTACTTTGCCCCTTTGAAGTTGTATTATTAGTTATTGATATCATGTCATCAATGTTAATACGAACATGATATCAACGTTGCATTGAATATTTTCTCCTTGAGGTCTTCCCCTAGAAGTAAGAAAAATGCTAAATAGACTTAAAAAAATTGATTTAAAACATCGACTTAATGAATCACTATCATTAAATAAGTAGTAAGTCCCCAAAAAAATTGGAGTTCAATTAAATCAATGACGAATATAATAGTCACATCATCAAGTCAAATTTTTAGATCTCTGTAGCATTGCTCCAAAAGTAAAAAAATCTAACGTTGCTTCTTTTAAGTGTGTTTATTGAGGGGACAATTTGCAACACTACTCGTTAATACTGATACAAATTTATAAATCAAGTGTGATGATGTACAAAAGTGGATTTATGCACCACCTGTCTAGTAATTAATATAGAAAATGAATGTAGTAAATATAAATATAAGATCCACACAAACAACATAGATATAAGTGACCTACTCCACTTTGAAAACGACAACGATGACCAATGGTCTTTATTGATGAAGTAGTAGGTGAGAGAGAAAGAGCAAGTGTATGCTCTTGGTAGCTATGAGAGAGATATTTGTGTAACGTATATAGAGAGATGACCATATAAGGTGTGTAGAGAGATGGCTGTGTAAGGTGTATAGAGAGATGCTCCTCTCATGTAGAGAGATCTTACAATTTATAGGCATAGAGCCTTGGTTGAGATGGTGGCGTGACATGATAGAAGACTAATCATTCGAAGAGGATAACTAAGAATAGGTACACTTAGAGAAAGTCTTGATCTTGTAGAGTGGTTATCCCTGTAATTATTCCTCACATGCACTAATCTCTTTGGACTTCTTGAACTTTGGATCGGGCTGCATCCATTAGCTGAGGTTGACCTACCTTGTGTTGATTTGGGCTCAACCCATGAGCTGAACCCAGGTCGGGTCTAAATCTGGGCTTGTCAAAGTGTAATATTAATAAAACATGTTTATTATTATGCCATGTTTAGCTCGACATAAATAGGGCATGCTTGGATTGCATACTAAAAAATAGTATTCCAAATTAACTTCCTTTCTCCCTAGGCTAAACTTATTATTTGTAAGTTCATTACAAACTAAAAATCTGCTTGTTTAGATGCTAGCAAAATCAAGTAAATAAAATGGTATAAAGATTCATACAATACATCTCTATCATAAAAATGTTTAAAAAAGATTAATGTTCACACATACCAATTAAATAAATTTGTCATTTCAAAAGGAATTACCCATATTTAATAGTAATTTGACCTAATAAATTGTACCATTTTGACAATTATTAATGCTATTGACTCGTATCATTTTCAAATACACATTGAGAACTATTTCCAACCCAATATCTTTCACTCTGGGATTTCTTTCTCTACCTCATCTCACACACCCCCAACACAAAATAAACTCATTTGATTTCTCTAGTATTGATTTGTGAAATAAGATAGGGGCAGTCCAACATAAATAGAAGTCTTAGGTAAAACGGTTAAATAAGGTTGTAATATACATAATACAATAATGTAGATAATATTAAATAATGATCAAAATATTAAAAATTTATCCACTTTAAAAATTACTTTTCCTAATTTTTAAAATGCAAAAAGACAAATAAAAATTTGGTTGCTAATTTTTTCCTATGAAAACCCCATTAATTAAAGTTGAATTCTAAGGTCGAGCGTAATAAACTTTGTTATCGGCCGAGATATAGAGACGGAGAATTAAAATTTTATTTTTGGGAGTTAAATAATATTTCAATGAACAAATGTGAGTGGAAATATGTGTAGATCGATTCTTTCAGAAAAAATGTGACATAATTGAAGATTACAAAAATGTTTTATGTTTAAACGGGAAAATTAAGCAAGACAATTACAGTTACAACTAATTTTTTGGATAATGAAATAACTTTTTTTTCTTGTTATTTTGTGCGCTGTAAAAAAATTAATCAAACAAAAATCCTAACTCAAATAAAAGGGACCCAAATTTAACCTAAGATACATGGTGGTAGTTACACAAGTAAAAGGGACTCATGAATTGTGATAATTACAAAATATTAAATTCTCAATTTTAAAATTTTAAAATTAGTACAAACGAATTCTGATTATGCTATAATGACTGCATTCTTCTTTACAATAGTTTTTCCTTGTTTATGGCATCATTGAATAGTGGTAGTTTTATTTGCTCAAGTAAAAGGTAGCCTTTTTCAACCAACAATTGTTGCATTAGCGCAAGTCAAGTCCCACACGTCCAGTTCTTGCATGAAATGAAACTCAAATTGTGGATTTGGATGGAACACTAAACAACCAACAGAAATTGTACAATGCAATGATTAATTGTGGAAAAATTTACATTTAAAACTTTCTTATATTTATAACTTAATCAGATCATTTGAAATTTAAAATGTTACTCACAAACTCTCTATTAACACTTAGACTTTATTGTCAATATCCGTTAGTATATATAACATTAATAAATTATACTTAGACCTTCTAAAATTTTGTAAGTATGTAACACTTAGATTTCTTAAATTTAAAATACTATACTCAAACCCCTTATTAATTACGGAACTAACGAAATTTATTAAACGACTAAATTCTCTCAATTAAAGAGAGAATATATTGTGTTCATTATAGTTTGACCACTTATTTATTTTTTAATTTTATTCCAATAGAGATTATAATTATATACAAATGAGTGTTTAATTGATTTATTTGATATATTTATATCGATTATTACTTTTTTGAGTTTTTCCTCAAATCTTGTCTTCTCAAAAACTTTATTCTAAAACTCATTTAGTTTTAAACTTATTTCTCTAATCCAGTTTTTTTAAAAACGTCATTCTAAATGGCGTCTTCATGAATTAAAACGTCATTTAAAAGGATAATTTTAAACTAATTTTTTTTTTATTGAAAACATCGTTCAAAATAACATTTTTAAAAACGTCATTTTAATAATATTTTTTAAAATAAATTTTCAAACAACAACTAACAATCGTTAAAAAAAATAGTAGATAAAAAACGTTATTACCAAAGACGTTTTCTGCCACCACATCAGTGTCCCCTGCATGTTTCCTTGAACAAACACAGTGATGAAAACTTGATGCGATGCATCTTTCCTTCAACACGCTACACTTGATGGTCGGCAAAGCTCAATTAATGGCTGACAAACCCCATTAAATGCTCGGGACTCCCAACACTCTTGGTACGTCCATCGGTGTATTCAGGGACTGGGTCAGAAATTTTGTACAGCATAGACACTTTAATTATTATTTTATATTATATTTATTATATAAAATTCATTTAATATAAAATATTTTAAAAATATACATATATATATATATATTGTCAGAGGTGGAGCCACGAATATCTATGATAGAGACAAAATATAACTGATATAAAAAAATATTAAGCTGAAATTAATACAAAAAAATTCAACTTAAAAATAAAAAAACAGTAAGAATCAACACTAAATTATTGTGAAATAGTAAATTCAATTTTTATTTAGTCGAAACAAAATTTTAACAAAAAGACACAAAATAATTTTTTTAGTACATTTTAACGTAATTATATATTTCAATAAAATATAAAAAATTTTAAAATCTCTAAAATTTTTTATATATGAATTAAATGTAAATTAATTTTCGTATTTTATTAGGTTATAAACTATTATTACTAAAAAAAATGGTAAATAAAAATTAAAAATTATTCTTAAAAAATAACGAATATTACGTTAGATAAAGAGAAATATTGTATTTTCGTCAATATACAAATAAAACATTGACTCAATCCAAAACTAACATATTTATTTTAAAGGGTTAGTGGTCCACTAATTTATTTTAAAAAAAAAAGACTAGAACCATTATTAAAATTTCTAAAAATTTAGGGGGTAAATATAATGTATAAAATAATTTTATAGGTTGGTGCAAGGAAAGACAAAAAAACTCAAGGAACTGAACTTCTTGTGTGTTGAGCTTTTCTTTGTTTCTGCTCTTTTTCTTCTGACTGAGCAGTGGATAGCTGTAAGTGAGTGATACAAATAGAAAAAAAAAAAAGATAAGATAAGTTTTAATCAAGTGGGCCAAAAATTTTGTTTTTTAATGATGATGGGCCAAAAGTTTTGTTTTTAATGTTGGACCAAAAATTTTGTTTTCAATATTGAGCTAAAAATTTTATTTTTTTAATAGGTTTGGGTAGATTGTGATAGGTCAAATATTTGATTTTTTTAATAATTTTAGATAAATAATAGTGAGTTCAATTTTTTTTGTTTTAAATGGACTTAATTATTTAATTATTTTAGATAAATAATATGAACCTAATATAAATAAAGGCACACATAATATATATGTATAAATATATAATACATATACCTAATTAATAAAAAAAAAAATTGATGGGAAGGGCACACCTTAGCCCCTTGTTGATGTGACAGTGTAGAAGGAAATTTCGACCGTATACTTTATGTGATCCACAAGTCTCTTTATGAGCAAGGACTTGATTACGGTACGGTCAAAAAATTTTTTGATTACCATATATTTAAAATTTATTATTTTAAAAAATATTTTTATAATTTTTAAAGATTATTTTATAATTAAAATATTAACTTTTTTTGTGATTAATTTATCACTTTTATGAATATTTTTATTACTATTGTAGATATTTTTACTACATTTGTGGTAACTATTTTTACCACGTTTCTTAAGTAAAAAAAAATATCATTTTTGTGGGTAATTTATTATATTTGTGGATATTTTTATAATATTTGTGAATATTTTTATCACTGTTGTGGTAAATATTTTTACCATTTTTTGGATACTATAATAATAGTAAAACTATTCACAAATGTTATAAAAGTTAAAACAAATATGATAAATCTGTGTATGATACCAAAATTTTGAATTTCGGTATCATAGTCAAATCCTATGATCATTGTCCAAGGTATAAATAGACCAAAAATTTGGTCACACACATTCCGAACTAGAAATACAATACTCATTCTTATTTACTTTGACCTCTACCAGACTTGGCTATCAAAAAACATACGCTACACCAGTCTCCGATCCTCGTCTAATTTTATTCATGTCTCATGTCTCCTATTAACCTTATTCCTTTTTGCAAGAATCTTAATCTATTTCATTCATGTGTCTCTATCTCAAATTATTGCGCAAGAATTGACCCATGCAGAATTCGATCCACATTACATAAGACCTAGTTACGAGCTTAATTAGTTTATAGATAATCTTAGTTTATGAAACACATTCTTATTTTTTAACGAATGAATTCTTATTTTTGTTGGAAATTCTACTTAAAAAAGACAACAATGATGCCTCTAGTTTGTATTTTCTTTTTTAACAGTGTTACAATACAAGGGAGGGGAATTCGACCTCGGCAACAAAGGATGCCACATTGAAGGACGTTACCATTTGGATGGACCCTCAGTGTTACATCCTTCGCAATATGGTGATGGTTAGTATTAGTCACATGCTTCAGGTTAGGACATTAATTTAAACAATTAGATGCTCATTAAATTGGTATATTTCTTTTTGAAAAGTAAATTTGTTATCCCCAAGTCCTCGACCAGAAACCATACTCCAATAAACAAAAAGTACAGGATGAAAAAAAGAGCAGCCATACTTGAAAAACATAGATGATAGACCTCATTCCATGGAAATATCAGCACAATGCGGATTTGGGGGGTTTGAGGCAAAAGACGATTCAGAGGAGCTCTGAGCCTGGCCAGCTCCAAAAGTGAACTCTTTGAGGAGGGATGTCTAAAATGGGACGGGCAAAGATGAACGTAGCACCAGGGCCGTTGAAAGCAGGAACAAGAACTGTATCATTAGGCTTTGAAAACCCAAAGCTGAAGGAAGGCATTCCTGCAGATGAGAAGATTGGCAAGCTGGGGTTGCTGTTCTCAATTGGCCCATAGATTTTCTGCTCATACTCCTGTAATTGCTGGTAGGTGGTTCATGACACACAGCAAAATTTCAGAACTGAATGAATCTGCTTGTTTACACAAATAAGAGGGGTTACAAATACAAATGCACTTATAATATCTAAACAATTTTCAACTTACATTCAGAAGACTTTTGAACAGGAAATTGATGGTTCACCTAGAGTGATCTCAACTAGAATTCAACGCCTTAACACGTTTTTCTACCATTGCAATTTAATCTGTGTTCTCCAAGTATTTATTCTATTGCCAAAAACAATGTGATCATAGAAAGTTTGGAATTTTTTAAAAAACGTTATTAAAAATAACATATTTAAAAACGTCATTTTGAATGACGTTTTCAATAAAAAAATTTTAATTTTAAATTATCGTTTTAAATGACGTTTTCTCTCATGAAAGTGTTATTTGGAATGACGTTTTTAAAAAAAAAGTTGGATTTAGAAAATAAGTTTGAAATTGATTGGGTTTGGAAATAAAGTTTTTGGGGAGATTGGGTTTGGGGAAAAGCTCCTACTTTTTCCATAAAAAATTGAAATTTTGTTCGATTTTTATGTCAATAGATGATATAATAAAATATGAAATATGAAAATTTAACTGCATAGATAACATCAAATCAACATATAAAAATAATGACATAATTCTTATCTTTTTGTGATTAAATAGATTATCAATCATTACTTGTACGTAATTCAATCTGATAGAATTTTTATAAATAGAGCTTCATTGATGCTTCAGGTATGTCACTCCTAACTTCTAAACGGAGTTCATACCTTTGACTCATTTACCGACTTAGGCATTGGAGAGTTTACTCCTGAAATTTTCCTCTGATCTTCGATTTCTTTTTCAAATGATCGAAATCCAACAAATTGACGTAGAGGTCGTCCAAATTATGTCATCAAAAGTACTAATTATGATTTTTTTAAAGAAAAAATTGAGTTTTTATTTTTAATTTTATTTGAATAAATGATATAATATAATATGAATTTTAGTTACAAAATTTAAATATTTAATATTTTATCTTTAATTAAATTATTTTTTGTGTAAATGTAATATTTTAAACTTAAAGGATTCAAGTATTGAACGCTTCAAATTTTAAGGGTCTAAATGTAATTTGCTAACAGGTATAAGATCAATGTTTTACGCTCGTACAAACTTTACGGGGTATACAATATTTTAATTGTTAGGGATTCAAGTGATTAAGTGATAAATTTTAAAGGTCTAAGTGTAACTTTTCCTTAATTGTGTATTTTTGCGTTGATTTGACATGATTTTAGGATTGTCCAGCTTATAGTTTGGATGTGGAGGATCAGTATGGAGTGAATAGGAAACTTAAACATCTTGATTTCTATTCTCGCCGGCATATCTGAAGATTAATTGTTAATTGTAGTTAGCGGGTCATTACATTTATTCGGAATTTATTCTAGAAAAGACCCCCGATGAACTATCAATCTAATACCTCGTATCCAAAGACTCTTGAACCAAATTGACATTATTAAGCGTAAAGAAAAAACTCGACAACTCAAAGCAATCCCTATCATTAAAATTTCTACGAAACCCAAAATTTCAAGAAATCAAATTAGAATATGTACGAATCATAGATGTAACTAAAGTATTATGATAAGCAGAAACACTAGACAATCTAAGAAATAGATTGGCAAAAAAATTACTCCCCAACCTATATGTCCTACCTAAAACGTATCCTATTTATATGCCTTAAAATGGAAGTGACTCTATGAGAAAAAAAGAAAGCGACTGAGAAATGAACCTCCGAGGACTACAAAAAATTCCCTCTCAACCCAATTAGCATCCCACCTAGTAGATTGTAACTCATACTTGCTCCTAATAATAACATGCCACAATGAATCTTATTCCGAAGGAAACTTCTATAATCATTTCCTAACCAATGCTATATTTCAAACGGTCCTTTCTACTCTCTCTCAGTAAATAAGAAGACTAGACAAAAACGACTAAATCAAAGTTAATTTTCTCTCCCTACAAATAAAATTATTTCCTCTACCCATCTAATCTTCTTCTCACCTTCTCAACTGCAGGATCCCAAAAAGTCTTGGACATCATATTACACCCCAATGGAAGTCCTAAATATTTCAATTGCCACTCTCCCACTAGACATCCCACCTCCATAGCTACTCTACCTACCTTCTCCTCACCTGAATTAATTTCCAATGTTATACTATTTTCCATATTAACCTTTAAGCCTAGAAATTTTATCAAACACATCAACAATCATTTATGCTCATTCCATGAAGAAAATAAAATAGTATCATCTACAAATTACAAATGAGATACTATTGTCCTTTGCCCTCCTATCACAAAACCTTCAACCAAATTACTTCCCTCAATCTTTTCCATCAATCTACTCAAACCATTCACCACTAAAGTGAACAAATATGGAGAAAGAGAGTCTCCTTGTCTAATTCCCATATATGCAAATGAAACCTTCCCCTTGTTACACAAACCCCCATCCCACAGTTGTCCTTTTCAGCCAGTGATGGCTGTTCTTAAATTCAAGTTGTAGTCTCCCTCCATATAACCTAAAGTTCAGGTTTTCCCAACAATGCCAAATGACAAAAACTACAAGGGGGAAAAAATAATCAGCCCAAAAGGTTAATGTTTTACTGATCTGGTCGTCTTGGAGCATAAAGATCTTCTGCAAGGATTAAAATCTTCCTGAACCATCCCAGCAATGGGCGACCTTTATCCCAACGACCCCGATTTAGTGCGATTTGATACCCTCTTTGACACTTTCCTAGAAAAGGAACAACTGCTATGTGTGTGAAAGTATTTTTGTGTGTGTGTGAAAATACCTTCAAAAACACCGATAAGGGATGAGCTCTAGTTGCTCCGCCGGTGACATGGGTGAAAAATAGAAATTTATGACGAAAAGCTAAAACCTAGGCACCATTGCAGTTTTTCTTTACCAAAGCCACTGCTCATAACTATTATATGCCACCAGATAGCTGCAGGTTCTTTTCTTTACTCGACAATGTATGCATCTTCCATACAGGTGCCCTTTTCAAGAATAGTTTGTTCCACTTGGCTCAAGTCACACCCCTCGAATGTCATTCCTTTCGTGGAACTCAAGTCATTGTTTTGGCAACATTAACAATTTCCCAATAGAAATAGGAGTAGGACCAGAAAATCTGTATTTTAGTACTTTTGCAATCTCCTTTCATGGAATTCAAGTCATAAATTTGGCAACAATAGCAATAGAAATAGACCAATTAGGTCCAGAAAACTCATTTTCGTACTGTTGACATCTGAGAAGCATGATCTTCTCACATGTCCCAAATTTCTTCTATATAATGCAAGAGCAATCCATCAGTCATAATGCCAGTCTTGAATCCTAACCAAGACAACCAACTCAACTTAATCTAATGGCTAGTAAGAAAATAATCTTAGTCCTCAAATATGTAATTTTTCTCAAATAAAAAAAACATCCTCTCAAATCTTTTCTTCTAGTAGACGAAGGAAAAAGAACTTGGAAAGTTGAGCAAATGAACCTTCAACTAACAAAGAAAGATATAATTAAATACATACTTACACACGGGCACACAGATAGACACCTAAATGAGGATGTATATATATATATATAGCAGATTCACTAGTTCATTCACATAAGAATCATATGTAGAATAGTATACTAAAAAAACAACAAAAAAAGAAGAAGCAAATATGCACATATGGCTGTTAAACATGCCAACCTTGAATATTTTTTAATGCCAACTTTGAATATTTTTTAAAGCTCGTTTATGTGTAAATAATCACTCGTTTGTGTGTAAATTCAGCTCGATTAACACTCCTATATGCACTTCAAGACACACTAAATAAAGCTAGAGCAATCAAGTTCTACGACTCCTAATGTGTAATGAGGGGAAAATAACCTAGAGCAATCAAGATCTAAGACTCATAATGGCAATAAGATTAATAAAACAATCATTCCTAATCGGAAAAAAAACCAATGGCAATGAGACAAAAAAGCTAGAGCAATCAAGTTCTAATATTCGTAATGGTAGTGAGGACAGCGGCAGAACCTCACACAAAATTAACCTTGCAAAGTGTGAATTCTTGAATTCAAACAAACACAGGAAGCCTCAACGTATATGGACTACGTATAAAGAAGGAGCTTCTAAGGTTTTGGCGTTAGCCCCAACCAAGGAGATGATGATTAGAAAATCCCTCTTTGCCAAGAATTTTTTAGTTATGCTCCTTTGTGATCCCTCAAACTACGAATAACATTTGATCATTCAGATCTAGCTGCACTGCCCATCCGACAGGTATGGAATTGGAAACACAAAAACCAGTCAAACCTATGGGCATATATGCATGGCTTCAATTTGTTTTACAATCCCCTCAATTCAATATCAGCATTAAGCCAAACATAAGCACCAATGCAATCCTATTTCAACAAAATTATCAGAACTCAATCGTAGGAGAAAACCCAAAAGCTTAATAGATCATATTGCACATAAAAATCAATAGCCCCAAGCTTCACATAAATTCAACCATATATATTCCAGAAATTGAAAAAATCAAGCAACAAATAATATAAGCAGAAAAAAATAATCCAAAACATATCACAACCTCCATTTATTTATGCAACTAGTCAACCCCATACAACATTAGGGCTGTCAAAATTTGACACGACACGATTAACCGACACGAATTAGACCGGTTTGGGTGAGATCTTAATGGGTTTGGATGATAAACGGGTTGACACGCCAAACACGTTTAATAAACGGGTTGTGTTCGGGTGAGACCTGTCAAACTGTCTATCACATGTTTACCCGTTTAAATAAAATTAATATAATAATAAATTAATAATTATTTTAAAAAATTAGCAAAAAAAAAGAAGTAAAGAAATCAATAAAAAAAAAAAGTAAAGTAATAGTTCAAAGGCAAAAGAGAAGAGTTGAAGAGCGCACTTCAAAGACAAAGGCAAACAAATATCTTTTGTTTTTATACCACATTGGAAAATGAGGGGAGATGGGGAGGGTTGAGTTGTCTATAAAAGATAATGACCTCTTACTTTTATTTTTAAAGCTTTCAAGTCTTATTTTTCAAAGACAAATGAGAGGAGTTGTAGAGCACTTCAAAGACAAAGGCAAACTAATATCTTTTGTTTTTGTCCCACATTAAAAAATGAGGGGAGATGGGGAGGGTGAGTTGCTTATAAAAGGCAATAGCTTCTTGCTTTTTTTTTTTAAAGCCTTCAAGTTTTATTTTTATGAGATTTGATTTAAAATTTCTCTTTTTTGAGGTAAGTGCAATTAGTAGTAAAAAAAAATAGAGTATTAAAATTTATTGATATAATTTTTTTAAAATTAAACGGGTTAAACGAGTCGTGTTCGTGTTGAGATTTTTTACTCGTTTATTAAACGTGTCGTGTATGAGTTTACATGTTTTTCACCCGTCACCCGTTTAACCCGACACGATTGACACCCCTATACAACATTAGGTAAGACATCAAACACCACTTCTTTCTTTCTTTCTTTTTCATTTTTTGGAGAACAAACAAAAAGATCCAACACCAGTTTATCATCATTAGGCTAAAAGATCTCAAGTCCCTAACACAATAACACAAACCCAGATCCCCAAAAGGACATATAACCGATTTTCAACCATACAAACTCCATTATATAGAATTATATACTTAAGTCTAATTGACAACATTTCCAACAATGGGGTACTTAGCTTCGAACTTCTTTTCCAAGTCATTAAGCACACTGATCTCTTTGTTGGAGAGTCCATTGAGATTGGCACAAACATCCTCTTCGTTCTTGCTCATCTTGGCCAGAGCTCTGCTGGCATCTTTGCCGGCGAATACGATGTAGTCCTTACCTGGTTCGTAGAAGGACCTACCGGCAGTGACATAGAAGACGCGACCCCTGATGGCCACGTATAAGGTTTTGATGGGTCTGTGCCGTCGAATTGTTTGAGCTGTTGTAGTGTGAAATTCCATTGATTCCAAATCTCAAGTTTTCTTTGCGAATGTGTGTGTGTGTGTGTTCTTCTAGGGGAGCAGATCCTCTGCTGTTGGGAGAAAACCGCATGACATGCGGTTAAGTTACACGGTGCCGTTTTTGTTGCTTTTTGCTATATTTTTTTTAGAAGCCCTAACCAAAACGACGCCTTTTTTGTCCTTTAAATTCCCATCTCTTTCCCTCGCTTTCTCTTTGTCGAACACAAAACTTCTCCCGCCTTTTTCTTCCTCAACACAATCCAACTCTTCTTCATGAAAGTGGTTGATTCTCCTTACCAGTGAATGCCAAAAGTTAGGTAAGGCTGAGTTGATCGGGTTTGGGTTATAAGTCCTGAGTCGCCAAAAGTTTTTGATACTCATCCTGTCCAGTGGCTGAGTTGATCGGGTTTGTTATTGCACCTTCTGGTTGTGCATATTTTCTAGTATTCTGGCCATGGGTGATCAGTAAATGATTGGATTTGGGTATTTTCTACCCCTGATCTAATAGTTTGCGTTATTATTGTCAAAAATGCTATACTTTCAATCATGTTTCTTTCAGTCTTGGTGACTTTGTCATCCCCTCAATTTTATTGTGGGCTTTTAAAGTGACATGCACTTGCCTACTTTTGTGTCCTGTAATTTGTTACCTTGTGAAGATCTGTTTTGGTGGCAATATGTGGCCCCTTGTACGAACGATGATTTGATATATATATTATCTTAAAAGTACTTGATCAATTTTCTTATTTTTTTGGTTGAAAGATAGAAAGCTATAGGTTCTTAGACATTACCTTCTGTATACTGGTATGATCATCTAATCTGAATGCATCTCAATTGTTTATTCCTGCTTGGAATTGATGGTAGAACAACATTGGCCTACTTTGCTTAGAGGCTTCAATCCTTGAGAAGACCCTGGAAGCCTCTAAACTAGCATTGGAGAAAATAAGGTTTTTAAGATCTAGTACTAATTTGTAATATGGTTTGCCCAAAGAAAAATGTATTGTAGAATATTGAACCTTTGGGTTTTGGGTGTTAGAAGTGGGGTATGGTCATAAAACTTGTTTTCCTATCTTTTTAAAACTTCTAGAAATGACTATGTTGAGTTTTGATATTCACGTGTTTGAAGAATGAAGATTAAACCAGCTGAACATATTAGTGCATCCGATGTTGTACTGTTTCATATTTCATTGAACAACATGAGCAATATAGAAAGTATGTTTTTTTGGATTGTTGGCTTATAATAATGAGACAGTTTTTTTTTGTTTTTTTGTGGCTTATAAATGAATCGGGTAGTGTCATGAAGCCAATTTTTTTGTACATGTTTAGGCTATTTCTTGTTGGCTTATGCATATATTTTTTGTTTCATTCACCACATGATGTTATTTCAATTAAATTTCTTATTGTAGGATACTATGATGGATGATTTGGGAGTTAATGCGACTGAGAATATACCTCATATTGGTATGCAATTTGATGCGGAGGAAGATGCTTATGCATTTTACAATAGTTATGGAGGGTCTGTGGGATTTAGTGTGAGAAAAAATTTTCAGAATAAAAGTTTGAACGATGACATTGTCATTTATAGAAAATATGTTTGTTGTAAACAAGGTCACAGGGGTCGTGATAAAAGAGAGTGTCAAATAAGGAAGCCTTGAGCAGAGACAAAAACAAATTGCGAAACTCATATGTGCATATCTCTTAATAGAGAAATTAGTAAATTTGTTGTGATGAAATGGAATGACAATCACAGCCATCCTTTGCACCTTGCTGAATGTATGCATATGATGTCATCCCAACGGAAGGTCACCGAAGCACAAGGCATGAATATTGATATGGCAGCGGATTGTCACTTAAGGCTTCATATGAACTTTTAAGTACTCAGTCTGGAGGAAAAGAAAGTCTTGGTTTTACTCGTCTTGACCAAAAGAATTACCTCCGTGAAAGGAGGCAACGAGACTTGAGGTATGGTGAGGCGGGTAATTTGTTGAAGTATTTTCAAACGAAAACAGTGAAAAATTCATCATTCTATTATGGAGTGAAATTGGATATGGAGGAGCATATTACTAATATTTTTTGGGCCGACCCAGTGATGATTATTGACTATGACAACTTTGAAGATGTTGTCTAATTTAACACTACTTTTAGAACGAATAAGGAGTATCGACCATTTGCTTGTTTTATTGGCTTCAATAATTTCAGGGAGATAATTTTATTTGGAGCTGCATTATTGTATGATGAAACGACAACATCATTTCAGTGGTTGTTTGAGATATTTCTACAAGCTATGTCTGGGAAATATCCTATTACCAACTTCACCGACCAAGATCAAGCGATGGCTAAAGCTATTTCTATAATTATGCTAGAGACATACCATGGGTTATGTATTTGACACCTTTGCTAAAATGCTTTAAAACATTTGGAAAACATATAAAAGGATGGTTCACATTTTCCTGCTCGATTTAAAAAGTGTGTATGGATATGAAGAAGAGCATGAATTATATGAGGCTGGGGAATCATTGCTTGCGGAGTATAATTTGTATGATAATATGTGGATGACAGCCACTTGAGTATTGCGAGAGAAATGTGGGTATGTGTATATGAAGAGGATTTTCACTGCAAGAATGAGAAACACCCAATTGAGTGAGAGCTTGAATATAGTCTTACGAAAGTACTAAAAGCCAGACCATGACATTGTCCAGTTCTTTGTACATTTTGAAAGAGTTGTGAATGACAAGCGGTATAAGTAGTTAGACTCAGAATACCAAGTTAGGCAAAAATTACCTAGATTGAAGTTAAAAAGAACTCCAATGTTAGTGCAAGCTGAGCAAGTGTACACTTCTACTATGTTTGAGTTGTTCCAAGAGGAGTATGATATCTTTCAGTGTGCTATTGCGACACCATGTGATGTGTTGGATGGGTGGCATCAATTTGTGGTTCGATTATATGATGAACATAGAGAGTATTTGGTCTTGGTTAAGGCTAATGAGGAGATAGTCAATTGCAGTTGTCAGAAGTTTGATATGGAGAGAATATTATAGGTCATGCACTTAAAGTCTTGGACATGATGAATATTAAGAAAATTCTAGAGCAATACATATGTAAGAGATGGAGACGAGATGCAAGAAAGAGTTGTAGGCCAACCCCCATTTTATTGTCAAATGAAGAGAATTCAAAGTTAATGGTGGCGTCACGTTACAGGCAGCTTTGTCCTAAGATGGTACAACTAGCTACTCGATGCTCTGGTTTTCAACCTACATATGAATTGGTGTCACGTGGTGTTGAGGAATTGTTCAAACAAGTGGATAGTATATATGCATCAATTGGTGATGATGTTGTTGATGACGATGTTGATCCAATCCATGAAAATGTTGACCCAAGTGGAATAGAAAATGTTGACTCAATCATTCTTCAAGTTAAAGGTTTAAAAAGAAAAGAAGGTGATTACAAGGGTTGGAGTCGACTAAAATCTTGGTATGAGAAAGCAACAAAGAGAAAAAAAGGAGCTTCCCAACCATTACATAGTGTAGATTTTTTTAATTCACTTCATATTTTTATAAACATAATTGTAAGTATTTTTTTATTCCAAGTACAAGGTTTCAGTCACCCCGTGTACATCAACATATGGTCAATCGATGTCTTCTCAAGCTTCAAATAGTGTACAAAGTGTTATGGTATGTTACCTTATTGTTAATTTTATTGTTTCACATATTTATCAAGTTTCTTTGTCTAATCCCTTCTCATTAATGTAGGGTACTCCGACTGATTCAACACATGTGCATTTTTTAAACGATGATAAATCATTTTTTCTGCGTGGGGGATACAACTTCTAAGGATGCAGATGGAGGCTACTCAATTTCTCATTTTGTTAAAAACTATTTATTTTTAATGAGAGTACTGACACTTGTATGGATGCTTGTTGTATATTTAATGAATTTGATCTTTTTATAATGTATGTGATCTTTTTAATGAATATGATCTTCTTAATGAATGTGATCTTCCAAGTCACAACAATATACAACACCCACAATTTCATTTAAATTAAACGCACAAGTTCATTTACAACACAAGTTTTATCACTACACCATTACTCTTATAGCTCTAATTCACTAGAATCACAATTATAAGCATCACCACTACTAAAGTGACTACAAACATATTGGACTTCATTGAACCTTCTTTAGGCTCAACACGTTGAATTACATTACAAAGTTCTTCAATTCGTCGTACATTGTCTTCAATTCATCTTACATCCATCCTCTCATTTGTAATTTCCGAAGAGGGGAAAGAAATAGGAGTCATTCACTTAAAAAAGTGACTGGAATCGTCTGGACATATGCAATATAGCTTCCTAGGATTTTTTTCAGATTCGAAAACTTTGATAATCGCCCTTTTGCTACAAAATGGGGCAACGCATATTGCGATATCTTAACTCGCCGTTGCTTATTACTGTGTTTGAAGATGTCATTCTTCAACACTATAAACATGAAAGGACAATTATATTAAAACTCAACATTATAGCATGATGAACTTCATCAAAATGATAGTGCTGGTGTTTGATGAAATGTGAACTTTTGCTTGACTGCTGTTAGTAGCAGTTGACTAATGCTTGTTCAAATTTTGCCTGCAATAGCCCAAATTTTGCTCAGCTTGTTCAAGCATTTTCACTAAACATAATATAGGGCATACAACCAAATTCACAAGGTTGATTGGATTATATTTGTTCTCCAAACTCCAAAGAACTTGAGACAAGCCCATTCTATTTCACATACCACCTCAAGAAATTTGTAGCAAACATGAAGCATATAAAAAAATATGGTTCAAACAATGTAGCAGGCTAACCACAAAAGTGTAGCAAAATTGACCCCAACAAAAATCTGAACCTTGTTTTTACTCTGTTCAATTACATTTACCAAACTTGACCCCAACAAAAATTGCTCAGCAATGACAGGATCCAAATCAGAAGCAACATAATCCTGACAAACATGGTGCAACATCAAACTGAACAGGCTTAAGCTTTACTGATCATCAAACTTTACTGCTGTAGATGATCAGTAAAGCTCCAGGAAGCAATTTATTGAATACTAACATATTGAGGAAAATTAAAATATTAAAGCAGGCTGGCCAAAACCAATTTCATTTCTATTACACGAAACCATACATCACCACACTGGCCAAAACCTTGTCTACTGAGTACATATCAGCCCTAACAAATCTCAAGTAGAATTTATAGCTCAAAATCACATCTTTAAAAATTTAACTAAAAATTTCAGAATTCCACAATGGAACTTGGAGTACAACAACAAGAAGCCGTAAAATAAACAACAACTTTTTACCAAGAAAGCACCCATAAATTATTTGAAGAAAGCACCAAGAAACCACAATTTCATTACCAGACAACGTTCACAACTATTTGAAAAAACCAAAGAAAAATAAAATACATGGGTTTTTTTTGTGAATAAGAATCAAAGGTTAAGCTTTTGTGTAAAAACGGTACCTGATAGTTTGGTAACCTCCTTAGTAGCGATCGACGAAGACAAGGTAGGCAGCAAGATGAAACAAAAGAGATTTTAGATGTGGGGGACCAGAACCAAAAACGGTAGGCAGCAACAAGAGGAAACAGAAGGGATTTCAAATGAGGGAGAGCTGAACCAAAAACGACGTCATTTTTGGTTAGGGCTTTTAAAAAAAAAATATAGCAAAAACGGCACCATGTAACTTAACCGCATGTCATTCAGTTTTCTCCCAACGGCAGAGGATCTGCTCCCATTCTTCCAGGAGATAGGAAGGGTCTGGTTGGATCTATAAATTCAAAGGCTCAATTATTTTTGAGAACTTTGCATTTCGCACCTCAAAATATCTCTTAATTCTCAAGTCATACTTAATGTTTTAAAATTTGCATTTTAAGAAGATAACTGTAAAGTTAAGAAGGTATAAAATATCATTCACAACTTTTTTAATTTATTTTTATGATTAAAAGAATGCTAACTTATGATAATCAATTAGAATTTGGGAACATTATACCTATATCTCTTAAAGTTTGTTACTTAATTATTTAGAACCTCTAAATTTGATATATTAAACACAAACTTCTTGAGATTTGTATACACATAATATTTAGACTCTCGTAGTTAATATTCTTTAGTATATATGTTAGTAAATTATACCTAGACCTTTTGAAATTTTTAGGAGTGTAATATTTAGACCTCTTAAATTTAAAATATTATATTTAGACCCTTTTATTAGTTACAGAACTAACAAAATCTATTGAACGATTAAATTATCCCAATTAAAGATAGAAGATATTGTGTCTATTACAGTTTTAACCCCATATTTAATTTTTTAGTTTTATTCCAATTGACAATATAATTGTATGTAAATGAGCGTTGAATTGAGTTATTTTGATATATTTATACTGATACGTGGTAACGTAGTTCATACTTTTGAGTCACTTATTGACTTAGGCATCGAAAAATCGATCTCTGATCACCAACTTCTTTTTAAGGTGATTGAAGCCCAACAAACTAACGTGAAAGTCTCCTAAATTTTGGTATCAACAGTACCTATTATATATATATTTTTTAAATTATATATTTTTTGATTTTATTTTAATAAATAACATAATAAAACATGAATTTTGATTATAAAATTTAAAATATTTAATATTCTATCTTTAATTGAAGTATTTTTAATCTAAGTATAATATTTTAAACTTAAGAGATCTAACTATTATGTGCGTACAAATCTCAAGAAGTCAGTGAATAATATTTTAAATATCAAAAAATTTAAATAATTAAGCGAAAAATCTTAGAGAATCTAGATATAATTTATCTTTAAAACTATTGAAGTATATCGTGGGACTCACTCCTACAAATTGTAACTATAGACGTGTGTCACATTCAAAGTTGTTCCTCTTCTCATCCCATTGCAACCTAAAATTTTGCCTATAAATTTCCATGATGGACAGTTGGATTTTGATAACTTATAATGGAAAAATAGTACAAACGAATTTGTAATATCAATGAGTTATTCGTATTTATATTAGTTCAACACGCTTATTATCAGTGTTAACGAGTGACGTTATTTTCAGATATGCATCTTGAACTAGTCATTTATTATTCAAAAAATAAAAAAAAAACTAGTCAATTCCAATCTTTTAATTTGATTTCAAATCTTTATAACCAGAAGTGGATAAGGGCCCAATGGTTAAGGATTCCATGCATGGCTAAAATATTTACCTAAGATTAATCCTATGATGACACAAACCAGTAACGTTAGAGGCAACTTGAATCAAAAAAGACACATTTCCCAAAAAAGTATCATACGAGATACATTACCGTAGAATCTTCTAATAAATCTGCCTTAAAGACAATGGGTCAAAAGCATACATAGGCTATGTTCGTATTCTGCCGTGGTTATGCCTCGACCAAGTCATAGAAGCTTTCATTCCGATATCGTTTTATTTTTTGTGTAAATCACAAATCTCACGCAATTAGGCTAAATTGTGGGAGAAGTTTATGAGTTCACTATTCACCTCGGATAGTTAAAACCATTATAATCAAAACAACTGATATTGTTTTACAAAAATCATAATACAATTTGAATATCTCGTCATGTTCAACTTATTTTATCTGACATTTCATATGGTTCTGCAATATCATGAATGACGTGTCACAGTACTCTTCAGAATCAATTAGTAGTTTGCGAATAATTATCGATCTATGACAATTTTAAAAACTTATTTACTAAAGGGCAGTTTAAAAAATGGAGTTAGTAATTCCTCTTTTAACAATAAAAGTGAGCCCAACAAACCCACTTCTAATAAAAAAGGGATCAACAACTCCACTTTCAACCTTTTCAGCATTTTCTCTTTTCTCTGTTAAAATATAAGGTTAATTATACTAGAGGTCCTCAAAGTATGAAGTTTGTTTTATTTTGATCCCTAATGTTTCAATCGTATTATTTTGGTCCCTGAAGTATTGAATATATTTTTATATGGTCCTTTAAGTAGACAATGTTCAGATTGTTAACGATTTTTTTATCATAAACTTGTCACATAATGCCTAAATATGGACAAAAAATAATTTTGATAAGTCTTAAATAAAATTTGGGTAACACTTGATAAAAAAGTGTAATGTGAGTAACTTTTGATCAAAATTTTGATAACTCATGATCAAAATTATGTAACTTGTGAAGCTATTAATTAAAATTTCAGAAAATATTTGGTCAAGAATTATCCAAATAATTTTTTTGTCTACATTTAAGTATCACGTGACAAGTTTATGATAAAAAATTGTTAGCATTCTGGATCCCGTTTGCTTGAAGGACTATATATAAATATATTCAATACTTCACGGATCAAAATAATACAATTAAAATATTAAAGACCAAAATGAGACAAATCTTGTAATTTAAAAACTTCTAATACAATTAACCCTGAAATATATATATACAAAGTGCCCCTCCCTTCACGATGATATTAATTTGAAGAAGACTCACAGTCGATCTCTTTCACACTCACACGCAATGACATCATTTGTCATTTCACTCCATTATTTTTATTTTATGTCTTTTTGTATTAACATATTTTTTTCACAACCGACAGGTTTTTTTTGATACTTTACGACTGACAGTTTTGCAAAGTAAGAGAAGTTAATAATTTAATATTTACTTTTAATTCAAAAAATCAGGTTGAACAATGCTATTGAAGTATAATTTAGGGACATAATTTAAAATTCTAGACATAGGAATGCCGGTGGATCATAGCTTTGAATACACAATACTATTAATTTTTATGGTTTATAAATTTCACATGATCCAAATAACTTGATTAATTTATATTTTAAAAAAATTACATATGGTTTTCAATTCAATTTGATCAGATAATAATATATTATTGTATCATCCAATATAACATATTCAATAAAATTTATTAAATGTTCGGGTCAAGTTTTTTAAGTTAATTTGATTTTGAATTAATTAAAATCCAAGTCAACAATGAATATTAGAGTGTTGACAATGAATAGTAAATAATAACTCTTGGACTTAATCACGAGAGCCTCTTTACTATGGAATATTCGATTTAAGTTATAGTTACTAATCTGGAATAACAACACGTCACCAAAACACCTCCAAAGTCACGTAATAAATTACGTTTTTCTCATAGATCAAATCTTATTTTATAATTATATGAGAATCATGGACAACTTTAAACAAATACGACTTACCATCAAATTACTAACGGTCATAAAAATAGAGATTGTATAAATAATAGATGGAATAAAATAATGACAAATAAAATAATAGTATTAATTAAAATAGTAGTTATACTGTGAGACTTGCATGCAAAGGAGCGTAGTCGACAAAAACAAAAAATGTCTTAGGGTGTGTTTGTTTTGAAGGATAAAGGCGTATAGCACGTGTTAGATCGGATAAAATTAGTCGGGGCCTACAAAACTCTGCTTTGGGTTCTCCACATGGAATAGGATAATCGTTGGGCTGAAATAATCGGGCTGTTGCTTTATTGGGCGATTATCCCATCTGATCCGGATTCACAAATCCCACATGGACTTTGACATTGCTAAGTCCAGCTGCTGATTAGCTAAGAAATTACCTAATTGCCCATGTACAGTAATTACGCTAGGGTTTTACCCCTTTGCCTTCGTTTCACCTACCAGCTGGTCCCCTCCCCGTTTGTAAGCGGCACTCACTGGTCCCCCTTCAGCCAAGGTATTCCTCTCTCCTCTCTCCTCTCTCCTCTCTCCTCTCTCCCTCATCTATCTATCTCAGTTTCGCGTCTGTATTTTAGCCATTATTTACAAATTTTAGGCATTATTTTGGTGTGAAGCAGGTACTGCTTCTAGCAAATCCCAAAGCAGAGGATGTGTTTTTTTTTTTTTTGTTTCAACTGGGTAGAAGGGCCATTGCTAATGACGTCGAACAACAATGTCATGCGTCGTTGTTCGATGCTCAGATTTTGTCCTTTTTTTTTGGGTCCAGTTCTTCATTGTTTCTGTTATCTCTATTTTTTTTAAACCAAAGCAACTCTATTGTCTTTCGGATGGTAAAATAGCTTTTTCTGTATATTGCCTTTTGGATGTACCGAATCAGCAGAAACATACTGGTGAATACATGAGGCTTTTATGTGCTTCATTGTTTCTGTCTATTTTAGACCAAATGCACGAAGATGATGAGTTTGTTTAGCTGTATCATAGTGGCTCTCATGAGGCTGCAATAACTGCTTGAACAAAACTTACCAGGCACAATAAACCAAACCCGAAACTTAGTTTAGTTATTTTTTTTCAATACTATTACCTACCAGTAAATAGATTTCTAAAAATGTGAAACAATAAAATTTACTTGTTGAAATGTTCATTTGCAAAGTTTGCTATAATTTGTATTACGGATTGAATATAAAATAAATAATTTATTTGTTAGCCTTTAATTACAAGAAGCAAAAACAAAGGCTCGAATGACTAAAATAAATTTGTGATCGAGTTGGATTCAATGGTGCTTGTGAACATTGTAAAGAATGGTTTGACATGTCCATGGTCTTGTCAAGGTTTTTTGGTAAGGATTAAGGAGTTGTTGGGGAAAATGGATTCACAATGATTTCATGTGAATAGAGAAGCAATGGGGTTGCTGATGCTTTAGCTAACAGGGTTGTGAAGGATCAGTTCATTTAGTATTTTTCTTGTGTTGATTTGTTGCCGAAAATGATCAAGTTGATGCTGCTGCAAGACTGAAGAAGGCTGCCAGTTGCTAGAGTAAAAAATGTGCTCATTTTTTATGATAATGGGTAAGACAGATTGACTGAATAGGGATTTTGGATATAATTTTTCTTTTTAAGAAAAGTTTTTTTGTTTTTACATGTTTTGAAGGAGGTTTGTATAGGGTTTTCCCCTTTTGCTTCTTGTAATTTTTTTGATGATTGGAAATAAAATTTTCATCTTTAAAAAAAAAAAAAGGTGAATTAATGTTATGGTTCATATGAATTTGGGTTGTGAAGTATTTTCTCGTATATTCTAATTTTTTTTAATATCTTTGGTGGATAAAATAAATTTGTAAGAGACTTATAAACTTGTATTATAAAATCAACGTGTAATAGTATGTATTTGGTGAATACATAAGCATTCTTATATTGTTCACAATATTAAAGTGATAACCAACAATTCTCAAACCAAAAAAGAGATAGAATTGGATAGGATTCAAGGGTAAAATGATCAATTAATGTCAAAATTATTAGATGTTTAATAAAAAATTATAGTTTGTCCCTATCCCAACCACATCATAAATTACTATCCAAAGTAGGGATTAGATAACACAAATAACTTTTATACCTCTATAAATTTGGCCAATTGAGATTTCACGGTTTGGTATTTAAATCCAACCCAGTTCAGTCCATCCATGAATTGTCAAACACACCCTTAAGAGTTTGTTTGGATGAATTTTTAGTAGAGTGCAATTCGGGCGGATTGGACAGTCAACCCTAGTCTAACTATAGGTATATAATTTTCAACCCTAACTCTACCTCTGGTTGATAAACTCAACCCAAGCACTGTCCGAGTTTAATTCGGGTGAGGTCAGGTTGATTTAGGTTAATGATTTCAGACTGATTTTGGGTTATTTTACGGGCTGATTTCAGGCTGATTTTGGGTTAATATTCTAAACCTGATACATATATTACATAATATTCAAATAATTTAACAACCAACAACTTTAATCAAGTTTTTAAGTTTAACTTGATTGACCGCAACCACAAACATAACACTGCTAGTTTAACAGAACACAAACATAACTTGATTTAGTGCAACCACAAACATAACACTTTCAGTTTAACAAAACACAAACATAACTGTTGCCAATTTAACAACCATATAGAACACAAACATAACACTGCCATACAGAACACAAACATTCCCCAAGTTTCTAACAAAAATTACTTCACATTAAGACGACATTTTTTTGATGAAGCTTTCTTTTGATAATTTTTAAATGATCAGACATGCTAAATAATGAAACTAGTTTAAACAAAATCCAACTGAACCATCATGTGTTCTATTCAAAAACTGAGTATGATGCCTATTCTTTTCGGATTATCTTTGCATAAACACAAATGCCATATGCATACCCGATGAAGACGAAGGAGGTTGCTCTGAGAGAGAGAGAGAGAGAGAGAGAGAGAGAGAGAGGTAAAGATGAGAGGGAGTGAGGGAGGAGGTGCAGGTGAGTGAGGGTGAATCGGTGAGAGATTGAGAGACCGAGAGAGACTGAGAGTAAGTGAAGGTCTAAGTGAGGCGCTCCTAATTTTTAGGAAGTTCAAATTGACTTCTTTAAACTCTTCTAAACTCAAATTTTTCTTTACAAAGATGAGATTCAACATTACATTCAGTCCATACTTATGATTCGTATGCGCCACATACACATATAGAACCCATGGATATATCATAATTATTAATAACTATTTATCCTATAAATGATTTTTTTATTCTTGATCAATCCAATTCATACCCATGTTAATCAATATAATTGTCTTTTACATCTTTAACTTCTTAACACATCTCCTCAAACTCACCCCTTTAAGTTTGACGAAATTCATAATCATGATTTTAATATTTGGGCAAGCCACGGGTCAAATTTAAGAACCCAGGATTAGATTTTCCATCCAAACATGAAATTTAAAAATTCTTTGGATCAACATCCCAAATTCATCTTACCAAGTCCCCCCATACCCTCCTTACCAAACAGCCCTATAAGTCGTGCTCTCAAAGAAATTGAATCAACAAATAATGTCATTGCGTGTGAGTGTGGAAGACGCGAAGGAAGGGCACTGTGTCCGTTGCGAACGAAGGAGAAAATGTTGAAAACAGGGCTGCTGACCCTGTTTCCACTCTTAAAAGCAGAATTATTGACCTTTTTTTTTTTTTTTTTAAATTATCATCATTAGCCACAGAATTATTGACCTCACTTTTAAAAATTACCGTAATTTAATAGATAAATAAATTCAAAACTGCAGTAGATCAATAATTGATTCATGCCCTCCGAGTCAATGATTAATATCACGACCTTGAACTATGTATTTTCCAAACATGGAAAAACAAAGATTTCCTACCAATAATATGTCAATACAAGAGCTGCCAACCAGTTTTTGCAAATTAATCCTAATTGTCTGGCAAGACTTGTTCTCTAGAGCCTTTGGATATGAAAATCTCATTTCAAACAGATTCCATTGCATTTTGCAGACTCATATCTCACTCACGAGTGTATTTTTAGCACGATTAACTCGTTAACTACACCTGTGTTCTCTCTATAATTACATTCAATGATAAGCCCAAATGATAAGAAAATACGAAATAATAACCCATCACGCATCGTCTTGCTCAAAGATGAAACACAAACATATTGGTCATCAGCTCCAATAATAGCTGCGAAGTCCATCCTGCTCCAGCAAAACTATTTCTACTCAACAGATTCAAAGAAATCCATTTTTGCCTGGACATCATATTGAGCAAACACCTTAGTGCAGAGGGAAACCCCCACCAGAATACTCAACCTCCTGAAAATGAAACTTTTGAATGTTAAAAGAGATTTCATCAAGAAAAAACCATACAATGAAATGAATATCATCATCGAAAAGCAACAATAAAATGCTTTGACATAGCATTTTAAGTGCCTATTCACAAATTTATGGCGTTGTACAGGATCATAACGACATAACCGATTAATGATAACTAAAGAAAACTTTGTAGTTCTTTAGTGGGAAGCAGTAAATGGGCTGTTCCCCTCATATAACTCCAGAACATTTCACACTAAAACAAATTAAGAGTAAATCACAATGACACCCCTTTAGATTTAGAGAAAATACACTATGTCCCATAAGTTTCTATATCTTACAGTCAGCCCTAGTTGACAAAATAATGAAATGATTATTTTGTCCTTTAGTCAAAATTAAATAAGCCCAAAACCAGACTAACAAACCCATACCCAAACTCAAATGTGTCCGATAGTACCTGCCTCTATGTTTTCTCTCCTCCCTCCACAACCCCAGATACCCCCCACCCCTTAAAAACCAAACCCCGAGGAGACACCCCTCTTGAGCCTCATATCACTCCTACACCCGACATTCCCCTCTTAATACCCTTTGTGCTGTTTTTGGTGGGGTGGCGGCGGCGGTTATTATATGTGGGTGTGGTGGTGGTGGTGGCAGTGTGTGTATGTTGGGGCCAGGGATAGGTGATAGGAGGCAAGAGAGAGAGACAAAGAGAGAGATGCGATTTGGCAGGAGCGTGGGGGAGATACTATAGGCAAGTGGGTTTTAGGTTAATAGTGCTTGTAATGGGGTTTGAGGGGCTACGGGTAGAAGGGTAAGGGGATGAGGAGGCCTGCCCATTATAGGTAGGGAAAGGGTCGTAGTAGTGGTGCTGCTTATTACATGCTTGGTTTCCTAAACGATTTCTCCACAGCACCTGCTGACCAAACAAACAAAAAACTAGAAAGCCAAGATCTCTATAAAGTGAGGGAAAGAATACAGAGCAGGGCTTATCAAGCTTGAGTATGCTCATATTCTATGACTGCCGAATGGTCAAGTTTCAGTTTCAGACAAGCTCGATTGTCGACCCTAGATCTTGTTTAAACTTGGCTCTGCAAAAATTTGGGAGCATTCAAACTGAACCCGTACCGAGACCAAGCTTAGTCTATCACCTTAAAGAGTTCTAAATTTTAAACCTAGAAATTTATAATTAATCATGAAATAATCAATTTCTCAACAAAAATCCCCCAAGATCTATAAAATAAACAATAAAGCAAACCTTAGAAGTTCAAATTGAGATGGAGATGGAAGTATATATAGTCTGCAGTAATTTGGGATAACTTTAGAGTTGTTCATCTTTAGGACAAGGATTCTTTGGTAATAAAATTAAAAATAATTGGAGACAGGAACAACAACCTATTTGAGCTGAGTCAAGCTTCCTTGGGCTGAGCCACATAAATATATTATGTTTGGATTCACCTTCTAAGAAGCACGAACACTTTTAAGGTGACGTATTTGTATTGGACAAGTGTCACGCACCGACATTCTTCGAACACTATCACACAAGTGTTCAATACTCTTGTATTCATGCCTAATTAAAAGATAAAATTTTAATTTCATACATGGGTCCGACATTCCTTTAGTGACGTGTTCGAAACTTTTTTGGACCATGTCTACTAAACAGTAAACATAAATTGACATGTAATTAAAAAAGATAACAAATACAAATGACTAATACACTATCAGATGTTTAACTGTTGAGGCTAGTGTAAAAGATGCATCAAGGTTTGTTAAAAAAGAGCAATCGAGAAGATGAGAGCAATCATTACAATTATGCATTTTTGCTACAGTTTGTCTTCAAAAATTATTAACTACAATGATCATTTAATTTGAAAAGTTCACACAAGAGACTACACATAAGAATTGCCTGTCATAAAATTCTGAATTAGTTATGAATTATGCTATCATTATGCCTATATTTGTGATAGACTCTATAATTTGACATATAAATATTAATTATTTGAAACATGTGTCTTCGACGTTCAGTGTCCTACTTTTTTAAGGTATGTCGTATCCGTGTGTCCATGTCGTGTTACATCCATGTCCCATATCTATATCTATTCTTCAACTTGTTTACAAAAAGAGCATAGAAATAAGATAAAAATCGTTTCATTATGCAAATTAAACAAGTCTAAGCAAGCCAAACTGTGTTGATCTCTAGCTGCCCAGGTCATTTGACAACCCTAGGTGCATGGGTTAACGTTGATTAAATATTACATTTTTTGTTTGGTTAATTTTTTTATTTTTAGTCTTAAAATTTCAACAATAGCATATTAGATATTTCAGAGAATTATAGATGACATCAACAAAAGTCTATTTAATCAAATGATGGGCAATGAACGAATTGGGGTTGACTCTTGCATGAACTTGAATTTTATTTTGGCAAAAAATATGTTTAATCAAATGACAGTTGATGAACGAGTTGGAGTTGACGCTCGCTTCTTTTTTTGTTTTTACTTCTAGAAACTCAAGGGGTCAAGTGTATTTCCACTAAAACTCGTGGTGTTTTCAATGTTATAAGTAACAAATTATTGGATAACACATCATATTTGAGGCATACTCAAAAGCAAATGCCAGATTTAAGGGATAACTTTCATGGAAGTGATAGTGACCTACCAATGATCTGATAAATTTGAGCACACTGTCACATTGACACCTTTTGTTGGAGAGATATTCACAATAATCAACAAATACAAATCAAGCCACCTCATATTCTAGTC
This sequence comes from Ilex paraguariensis, assembly GCA_963454935.2. Lineage (NCBI taxonomy): Eukaryota > Viridiplantae > Streptophyta > Magnoliopsida > Aquifoliales > Aquifoliaceae > Ilex > Ilex paraguariensis. Next base: position 195,391 of record CAUOFW020000181.1, on the reverse strand, counting down.
TCACTTAGTTCTATTTCGCATTGTGTTCTCATCACTCAAACCATTCATAAAATTCCATTAGAAAAGTGAGAAATAGGGAAACTTAGGCCTCACAAAATTTAAAGCTTACACCAGCATTCTTAGAGCTCCTAAAGTTCCTCCTACAGCATACATCTATAAGTTCATCATTTCCCACTTAAATGTCACCTGTATTTCTGTAATTGTTTACAAAATAGCAGAGGAAACTCCTGTACCAATGAAAAAAAATACTACATGCTAGTTAAAGACAAAGAATCAAACCTGAGCTGGGGGTAAGGATGAAACCCAGTCTGATGCATGGGTTGGAAGAAGACCCAATGTGTTAAGCTGCCAGCAGCAATTCGTTTTATATGACAAAGAAGAACATTAGAGATGCTAAGATTTGCAATGCACTTATAACGAAAGTTGAAAAAGTAATCTCACCTTCCAGACACCCAGTCCTAGGCCCACCAAGTTAAGAGCGATAAACACCAATTTAGGCCCAAGGAGGTCCACTTTACTATCCTTGTAAGGCTCAAAAACTGCAACCAAAAATTGACAGTTAACAAGGCAGATTTTGGAGAATAATCATAACATAAGAATGGAAATCGCAAGTTAAAAAGATATGCAGATGCCGAAACCATGTAAAAATGTACTTCAATACAAAATCATGCATTTTGGTTAGCTGCCTTATTTTACTTCCCAACTAAAATTTTTCGCCAATTGCTATGAATCTGAATCTATAGATTGACGATATCTTTACCAATGTTGCTATTTCATTCAGACATGAGATGGAAAAGTTAATAAATCCTATCAAATTAACCTATAAATGATTAATATAACCAACGTAAAAAGGGAAAGAAAGACACTTGTTGTGGGCTAATAATGTTACAACATCAGTGCCTGCACTCATGGTTATCCAAGTTTGTGAAAGATTAACCCATATACCCCCTTTATTCTCTCTTTTTTCCTCTATCCAAAAGAAAACAACAAAAGTTGCAGCTTATGATAAATTTCATGTTGCTTTAGTGCCTTACCTTTCCCAACACCTTGAAGGGCACTTAGGGGTTGCCAAAGAGCTGAAAATGTGATACCAATACTAAACAAATGAACTGTGCTTCCAGCCATCCACATCATGAAGCCCATCATGAACAAATTCTTGAAAGGGGCTTGTGCCACTTCCCATGCTTTCTGTGCACATACCAATCAACAATGTTAAAACAAGCATTTAGGGGTGTCCATGAGTTGGGTTAGTCCATGAGTCCCGTTACCCGGCTCGGAAAAAATAGACCTGGCCCATCTAAGCCCGAACCCAATATCCTTCAAGAAAGGACTTGGGTTTGCCTCCAAACCCATTACTCGGCCCGAAATCCGACTGAAGAGCCTGCACACCAAAACCCGTTCAAACCCGGCCCAAGAGCCAGCCCGCCCTTCCACCCAATTGTTTGAAAAAAAATTGACCATTAAAATTTTGAAAGTTTGGTGGTAATATGTGATTCTATTTTATTTAAATAAAATTATTCATTATTTACTTTTTGTCTATTTTTACGCTACTTTAAATTCAAAAATACTATATTGCAAACTTTTTAAATGAAATTGTATATATATAACCGAAGCCGCCAATAACTCGTCCAAGTAACGGCTTAGGCCTACTTTACCCAGGTCCAACCCAAAAAAATTTCTTGCAATCACAAGAAGAAAATAGTTACGATACAAATGAACTTCAACAATGAGAAACATGGGAACCAAACTATGCGAATGGAACTCACCAAAAGCTTTGAAAAATCAGGACTAATAAGCAATAATTTATTCTACCATTGCAATTGGTGAAACATTAGAAGATAGAATGTGCTAATGATGTAGATTAGTCGGTAGCAGATTACTTGGAGCGAATAGACCATCGTGGCTTCAAAGTGCAACAAAAGGCCAAAAAGTAATAGTAAAGACAAAATAAGTCAGACTCGAAATTCAGTGGGGCCAATGGTAAGTGTGTCAATCGTGTCGGGTTAAACGGTAACGAGTCAGATCTAATCGAGTTTGTGTAAAACCAGTAAACCCGTACAAGACTTTTTTAAGAAAACGGGTGAAAATCTTCAAACTGAACACGATTCGTTTATTAAGCGGGTTACACAACACAACTCATTTAACTCGTTAATAAATTAATTGGGTTGTGTAGGGTTGGGTTAACACGATAACACTTTTAACCTGCCACCTGTTTGACCCAAACACACACACACACACACACATATATAACAATCAAACCAACCTTTGTTTTTCTCTTGCATAGCCCCTATAGCATTTACCCAAAACCGCAAAACACAATAATCAAACAAAGATTATATAGATCTAACAATCAAACATAGAAGTCTTGAGGATTTCAACCACTTTCTCGAGTTAGATCTGTGGCTGAAATCGAAGTGGGGAATAGAAAGAGAGCCCAAAATCTACACCCAACTACAAACACAAATTATATAGAGTCAAATGATTCATGTCACACGAGAGAGAGAGAGAGAGCGCTCTGTTTGGATCTTCATCGAGCTGATTCACGTCAGAGAGAGATAGAGATTTAGGAATTAGGATATATTTTTTTTTTATTTTGACATATATATTTTCTATGGGTTTCACTAAAAAAACATTATTATTAAACTTTTTTTTAAATTGATCTAATTAATAACTATATATACTATTCTAGAAAAATTTGGATTTTGAATAATTATTAATTTATTATTATATTAATTTTATTTAAACAGGTGATAAACTGGTGCCTTACCCGAATACTATCCGTTGATTAAAAGGGTTTGGTGGGTCCATCTGTTTACCACTCAAACCCGACAAGGCCTCACCCAAATTCATTTTTTGTGTCGATTCGTGTCTGTTAGTCGTGTCGTATCGGATTTTGACAAGCTTAACAATGGTATTCGATTCAGATCGGGTCAATGATCAAGATTCATTGCTTCTCCATGAGCTCCTTTACTTTTGAAGCCGAATTTAATCATTTAGGCCCTCAAACCCCCCTTTTTGTTTTAGGAAAGAATTCAAAAATTAATAATAAATCATAAAAGATTCCAAATTCAGTGCTGACAGTTTTGTTAAACTCTATGTGATTTGTGATTTTATGTTAATTAATTAGATTGAAAATTTTTATTTTTGATAAATTTTGTATAATTAAGGATTTTGCTTCCATTATGGGGAGGATTTTGCTTCAATTATGGGGACAATTAGGATTTTGGTTATTCCTATATATATTGCCCTATGTAATTTGAATTATTCAATTAATAATATAATATTTCAGAGTCATTCTCTTGTTCTTCTCTATAGACTCTCAGTGTTCTTGTTTTTTACACTTAGATAAACTGGTGCCTTACCCGAATACTATCCGTTGATTAAGCGGGTTTGGTGAGTCCATCTGTTTACCACCCGAACCCGATAAGGCCGCACCCAAATTTGCTTTTTGTGTCGATTCGTGTCTGTTAATCATGTCGTATCGGAGTTTGACAAGCTAACAATGGTATTTGATTCGGATCGAGTCGATGATCAAGATTCATTGCTTCTCCATGAGCTCCTTCAATTTTGAGGCCAAATTAATCGTTTAGGCCCTCAAACCCCCTTTTTTTGTTTTAGGAAAAAAATCAAAAATTAATAATAAATTATAAGAGATTCCAAATTCAGTACTGACAGTTTTGTTAAACTATAGGTGATACGTGATTTTATGTTAATTAATTAGATTGAAAATTTTCATTTTTTATAACTTTAGTATAATTAAAGATTTTGCTTCCATTATGGAGAGAATTAGGATTTTAGTCATTCCTATATATATTGCCCTATGTAATTTGAATTATTCAATTAATAATATAATATTTTAGAGTCATTCTTTTGTTCTTCTCTATAGACTCAGAGTGTTCTTGTTTTACACTTAGAGACGGTAATCTCTTCGTGACCTTCATTTATTGCTACGTCAGCTAATGTCATTTTATAATAGAAATACTACATTTCCCCTAAAACAATATAATTGAAAATCACACATGCTCAAGCAAGAGTGGGGAAAAGGGATAGAATGTTGAAGACAAGTGGTGACAACCACTCAAGGTATAAGAGCCTTCCAAGACTTAAGCTTTAATTTGGGCCTACTTGGGAGCTATCATATATAGTGCTAAACCTACAATAATTTTAGGATGCCTTCAGGTTTAGTTGCCATTACGCTTATTTCACCAATATTTTCTCATATTCAACATTTGAAAAGTATTTTAATAATTCTGTTAATGGGCTGTAGTGGTGGGGGCTAACATGATGGGGCATCTATTGTTTAAAATTATGCAATTAGGTTATTTGGTCCAAACAAGGTCCAATTTTTTGTCAAAAGTCTTGAGTGTAGATGTCAAACAACTTGGAGAACTACTTGGTCCCACTCTTCAAGTCTTGAACCTCTACATCAAAGTGATGAATTAGTAGAACAATTGAGTGCTACAACATTTTCCAGCAATTATGCTTTCTTTTGGGTTGTGTAATGCAATTCCAGCCCAAGGTGTGATGCCTATGGAATTCAAGTGCTAAAGCCTTCAAAAGCTTACAAACAAACATGCTTCCACTAATCAGGGTTTGTGAGCCTTCATTCAAAGCTCTACAACTTCAATGCTCAAATTCCTTAATGTTACACCCAAAAGAATGCAAAACAGCCAAGCCATTGTAAGAGATAAATCCTACCCCTGATCAATCAATTCTTTTTTTGGTATATGAAATAGAGGATTTCACCAAATCTATTCTTAGGAAATTTCGAATCAAACTATTAGTGTTACTTTATTATTATTTTACTTTCCTATCTTGTCACTTTCTTATTGTTCTACTTTCCTATTATGTGGTTTTCTTATCATGTTCTAATTTCCTAACATTGTAATTGTCTTTAATATCGATCTAGAATAAATGTGACACGGTGTTGACAACATATACCCTGCATACAATATTGTTTCATACTCTTTTTCTTTCTCTCTTTTTTTTTATCTTTCTTTTCCTCAACCTTACGATACAATTATCCAAGTTTCAAGTTGGTATCAGAGCAAGAAAATTGGGTGAGTGAGGCCTGGCCCTAGGTGAGTACTTCACTCGCCTAGTAGTTGGGCCGACTGAGCACACATCAAGTTGTACTAGTCTACATTTGTTCATCGACTGTTGTGATCATTTTTAGCTATTGTGGAGTGCTTGAATTCGTGTCCATCTTCGGTATTTGATCATCGATGCATATACTAGTGTTTTCAGTGCCGACTTAGGGCTTGTTTGGGGGACAACTAAAAATGTGTTTCCTCCGGATGCAAGCTCTTTTACATTTGCTCTAACTGCTTGGTGTAAAACAAAATGGACTTCTCAAAAAAGAACATCAAACAAATGCCCATTCTACAAAAGCTTACCGAGGAGGCTTCTTAAAATAGTCCCTTTTCCACTTCTCGTTAAGTTGGTTTCCATCGTTAATAAAATAAAAGAATGGAATCCCAATATCATCCTCTATTTTTCAAGTTAATCTCTATTTTGATCCTCCGACATAAGCATTTTACATAACTCATACTATATATACACCTACCAAAACCTAACCCACCCATAAGAACGAGAAAATTTCATTTGGGTTGTGCAATATATATAGAGAGAGAGATAGAGAGGACAAAAAGCGTTGTTAGGATCTGGGTGTTGAAAATGTCGTCCAAGAGAGGGTGGATTGAAGGGGAAAGATGAACATAGAGAGAGGGGTAAGAGGAAAAGAGCAGAGAGCAATAAAATGCTGTGAGGGTGGGCACTGAATATGCGTTAAGACTCGGCATAGGTTTAGGGTTTATGAAAGGGTCAATATAGTAGAGGGAGAGAGTTGTAGAGAGGATATAAAAGTAGTGGCTAGGAGTTGTTCAATGATTGTGGAGAGAAAGAAGATTGTGGGGGCTTTGTTTTTCATAGCAGTCTGTATGTGAGGCCATCATGCTTCACAATATCCTATGATCCTTAAAATATGAGAACAGTGGGGGCTTTGTTTTCACCAAAAAAAAATCTACATTTCACAATTCTCAATTACCCAATAATCTGATATATGCTAATGGACAACAAACTCTTATAAATCTTTCTACGTTTTTTCGCATTTATTTTTTATTTATTAGCAAATAATTTCTTGAAGTATGTTAGATGAATTCAGTTTTAAAATCAAGATCAAGGGCAATATTGTTAAGTATGTAAAATTTTAGACTTCTAAGGTATTGTCATCAAACATATTTTTTTATATAAATGCACTTCATTTTTGAAAAGCACTTCCAAAATAAATGTTTGTCAAACGTTAATATTTCTTAAAAGTGCATCTTACAAAGTCTATATATGAAATGGACTTTTACTTTGAGAAGTTATGCCAAATGCAACCTTGGTGATTCTCGGCCCAATTTGAAACTAATTTAGTGTATTTCATCCCGAAGCAATATAAGTTTAGTGTTTTCAACCTTGTTTAATGTTGGTTTAGTGGTTTTCAGCACAGTGTGGTGCTTGCTCAGTAGTTTTCATCGAATTCAGTGTTTTTAGTCTAGTTTAGTGGTTTTTATGCTAGTTCAATCCTAGCTTAGTGTTTTCAACCCGGTTTAGTGTCGGATTGGTGATTTTCAGAACAGTTTGGTGCCTGTTTAGTGAGTTTCATCCTGATTCAATTTGGTTCAAGGTTTTTAGCCCTATTTAGTATCAGTTCAGTGGTTTTCATTCCGGTTCAATGTTTTCAGTCCTGTGTAGTACCGGTTTGATGGTTTTCAGCACAGTTTAGTGTTGGTGTAGTGATTTTTTTCAATCTAGTTTAGCGTCAATTTTGGAGACTTTATCCCGATTAAATATTGATATTGTGGTTTTCACCACAAGTTTAGCCTTTTTTTGGTTGATTCAACTATGATTTTACTTGACTTATCCTGTTTTTGATTAATTTATATTTAATTTGTTGTTGTCTATGATTCATTGTAATGTTGTTGGTTATGTTCATTTGTGCCGATATTGTTGTTGATGGGGTTGTGTTTGTCCTTTACTTTCACTATTTTAATTCTGTCCACATAACCAAATGGATAACTTAAGCTTCACATGGAGCAACCACCTAGATTTGTTGCTCAAGGAGAGTATCGTGGTGGTGTGTGCCGATTGAAGAAGTACTTGATGGTCTAAAGCATTCACCTAGAGCTTAGTTTTATCATCCTTATTGTCTACATTGAGATATTGTCGTCAACTTAGTGATTTTCTCACCAAATTTTGGTATGGTCCACCTTTACTAGTCTTTATTACAAGCTGGACATTTTAAATTTCTATGTTCCAGCATGAAGGAGACTGTTGAAGTGTTACTTTCCTATGATTCTACTTTCCAGTTATGCGCTTTCCTATTATGTCACTTACCTATTGTTCTATTTCTTATTATGTACTACTTTCCTAATATTTTAATTGTTTTCAATGTCACTATAATTTAAATAGGTGATAGGGTATTGGAAACACCATACCCTACACACCACATTGTTTCATACTCTATCTCTTCATCTCTTTTTTTCAGAAGAGAAATTGTATGTTAGAGTTAAGGAAAAGAAAGAGAAGAAAAAAAGAGAAAGAAAGAAAAAATGAATTAATATTGTGTGTACAGTGTATGTTGCAAACACCGTATCACATATTTATATTAGATTGATATTGAAGACAATTACAATATTAGGAAAATAGAACAATAAGAAAGTATCACGATAGGAAAGCAATATAATAGGAAGTTAGAACAATAGAAAATTAACTCTAATACTCCCCCTCAAGTTAGAGTATAGAGATAAAAAATGTCCAACTTGGAATAAAGGTTATTAAAGGTGAATAGCACCAATGGTTTGGTGAGAAAATCGGACCATCATATTTCCATATAATAGATAATAAGTATAATAAAACTAAGGTCTAACTGCTATAGACCATACATGCACTTCTTTAATCGACACACACTACCACGATACTTCTCCTGAGCAACAACAGGTGGTTGCTCCAACTGAAGTCTAAGACATTACTTTGGTTTTCTAGAAAAACAATTAACAACCACACCAAAAGAAGCAATAGCAAATGACGGTCGCAACGACACAGAGGAAAAGAACACAGAAACACAACACCACTAGCATCACTAACAACAATATGCACAAATGAACACAACCAACAACATCACAACGAACCATAGCCAACAACCAATTAAACTACAACAATTGTAAAGGGTAAAGCAAGCAAAACCAAAGTTGAATCAACCAAAAAAAAGACTGAACTTGTACTGAAAGCCATTAAACTAATAATAAACTTGTGTTAAAACTCCAAAATTGGCACTAAACTAGATTGAAAATACTGAACCGGACTGAAAACCACTAAACTATGCCGAAAACCACTGATCCGACACTAAATCGAGTTGAAAACATTGCACCAGAATTAAACCGGGATAAAAACCACTAAATCAACACCAAACTATGCTAAAAATGTAACATCCTGAATTTTTATAAAGAAGTAGTTAAAATTGGAGATGAAATTTTGAGGGTTATTAAGGATAAAACAACTAGAATTTTATGTGACCAATATAATCTATTTTTAGAAATTTTAAATACATAAAAGGAATAAAAAATGGATTCCTTGTGTAAAGAGGAGTCCAATGACTGTAAATATAGGATATATTTTGTGTCGAAATAGAAATACTATGCTAGACACCAAGGCCTCTAAGATGTCCATATATGTGTACTAAATGGATGTGTGAAAAGTGTATAGACAAGTATAGTCGTGCATGTGTAATAAGTATCCACTTTGGTTTGTCATAAGACACTTGTCGAAAGTAGAATCTAGAGAAAGACACGTTGCAAATACAACAAAACAAAATGTCCGGTGTGAATTAATGATTTGACAAGTGTGTTACATGTGTCAAGTGAACAATGACACAAGCCATGCAAAGTGACAACTCCAATGTTGTGTGTCAAGTGATCAAGAAGCTTAGACATGTAAGAAAACATATGACTGTCATGTGTCAAGTAACAAGATATTCGAATCATGCAACTAGACACATCTTACTTGCCTTGGCCTATAACCACCCCACTTGTTGTAACCGTAGAAAATAAGGAAGAGGGGACAAAAGAATAGAGAGAGAGAAGATAGAAAGAAATCCATAAGGTTTGTGGTGGAAATCAACGGTGAATTGGGCTTCCATTACTATCGATTTTAAGTATATTGTCCATGGTGTTATGAACAAAGGATCTATCGATATCACGGGGATTGGATAACTTGTGTTACTAATCTACAGAATCGATTAACAATTTGAGATACAGGATAGTACACAATATGCTCTATCTTAAATCTCTTTGCAACCAGTTGATTATCTAAAATTTTCTATTCCTATTCATTATTTTTTATTGATATAAAATTCTGTAAGTTTTGTTGAGTTGGCCAAAGTTTTGGGCTAATTACTTTGGAGCATATTTTGTAAAATGTGATTGTGGCCCTGAGAAGTGTGATTGGTCGGTATGATTTGAATTTATGCTCAAGTGTTACTTGTCATGTTGCAAAGATGAATCACATATGAGGCTATATATGCTTAATAGCTAAATTATGTGATATGTCACATTTGATTAATGATTGTGCAATTGCTTATCGATTAAGTTATTTAATATTCGATCATTCGTACTTTTACTGTTGAGCATATTATTTTTTATAGTATTATATACACATACTAATTAAGCTCAAAACTTCATACATGGAGGTTGGAATTTTACTATGCGTCATGCTTGAATTTTAAAGAATTTTGAGGATGAAACAATTAAGTAACTTGATTCGAACAAAAGAAATAATCTCCGACAACTTAGAATTATATTTTTTGTGTGATTGGGAGAATACATATCTTTTTTTGATTTCAAATAAATAAATGGATGAGATTTAAGACAGAGCATTCTACATATTACCCATTACCTCAAAATCATTAATTGATTCCCATAAATTAGTACCACAAGCAACCAAATCTTTGGTTGATATTTGTAGATCCTTTATTCATAACATCACGACAATATACTTGAAATTGATAGTAATCAAAGCCCAGTTCATCATTGATTTCCATCACAAACCTCATAGATTTCTCTCTCTCTCCGTATTCTCTTTCTCCCTCTCTACCTTCTTTTCTACGGTTACTAAAAGTGAGGGGGGTGGGTTGAATTTATAGGCTAAGGCAAGTAATAGGTCTCGTTGTATAATTTGAATATCTCTTTGCTTGACACAAGGGAGCCATGTGTTCTCTTGCATGTCTAAGATCCTTGATCACTTGACACATAGCATAGGAGGTGTCACTTTGCATGGCTTGGGTCTTTGTTCATTTGACACATGTAACACACTTATTTAGCCTTTACTTCGTCCTACACACTTTGCTTCGTCATACTTCTTACGTGTCTTTCTCTAGATTCCTACACATTCTACTTTCGACAAGTGTCCTATGACACACCAAAGTAAACATTTATTACACATGCATAGCTATTAGCTACACCTCTCTAAACACATTTCACACATGCATTGGTACACCTATATAGACATCTTGGAAGCTCATTGTCTAACATTGTATTTCCTTTTCAACATAAAACATATCCAATATTACAATCATTGGACTTGTATTTACACAGAATCCATATTTTTAGTCCATTTTTTATTTAAAATATCAAAAAATAGATTATATTAATAACATAAAATTCTAATTGTTCTATCCTCAATAATCCTCAAAATTTCATCCCCAATTTTAACACTTATTTTATAAAAATTTGGGATGTTACAATCCACCCCTTTAAAAGAAAATTTTTTCCTCAAAACCTATAGTCTTTAAGTGAATAACTTCCACTGCGCAATGATAAAAGTATTTTGATAAATGAGGCTCCATCAAAAGGTGATTGTAGATCGGATTGCTACAAATTTGAAGATTTGTTTCGTTGTTTCTTGTTGGAAGAAAAATCTAATGGTAAATACCATAATGATTCACATTCTCAATGACTTTGAACCTAGATTGTCCCAAGATAGTAGAATCTGGACAAGGGATACATCAAAGATTTTTTCATGCAAATCATTCTATTCACATCTTATTAGCTATAGATATAATAATTACTCTTTCTCTTTGGCAAAATTCATTTGGAGAGTCAAAATTCCTTCAAAATTTAGGGCTTTTATTTGGATTGTTGTCCTTAATAGGGTTAACACTAATGATTTATTGCAGGTTTGGAAGCCCTATAAAGCATTGAGTCTCGATATGTGTCTTACTTGCTAGAGTAGTGGAGAATCGAATGTTCCTTTATTTATTCACTGTAGTTTTGCATTTGATTGGTGAGTCTTATCCATCTATAGTGGGATAGATGTTGCAGATTAAGTATTGGGATTTTGGAAAGAAAAAAAGAAGCTAAAGTTTTATGGCATTGTGCATTTATGGCAATTCTTTGATATATTTGGATAGAGAGAAATGCTAGAATTTTCAATAATCGTTCTATTTCTTCCGAGTTAGTGTTGGAACGATTGGTTTCTATGGCTTCACTTTAGACCAAATGTACAAGAAGTTTTAGAGGGTTGTCTTTGTCGGATCTTCAAAGGAACTGGAGGGTGGCTTTATTTTCTCCTTTCGGAATATTTTTCGCATGTTTTTTCTTTACTCATTTCTTGAGGATATCTTGTTCTCAATATTGTATTATGCCCTTGATCTCTTTCTATAATAAAATTATTCTTTTATAAAAAAAAAATAGTTAAGACCATTGAGACAATCCTTCTAACTCTTGATTCTATTCTCAAACCCTCTAGCTATATCTCAAGAATCTCTTTTTATTTTCATCATTCATGTACAACCTAAACTGATTCCAACATATTGCGCAAATTCTGAAACCTTCTTACCGACAGCTACAAGTAGTATTCTACATTTAATTTATGTTTGATCCTCAGTTTTACTTTCAAATTAACATGAAAAGACACCATTATTCAACTGTAAACTAGGTGTACTATTTCGGTGGTTATAATGCACAAATTTTCACTTATATTTGTTGGTTCTTATCAAGTTTCTGTGGTTATAAAAAAGTTTAAAGTTGGGTACATTAAAATCAACAAAAAAGAACAAATTCGGAATATTCTTCTCAACCTTGAACTAGCAAGCCAAGATAATCCAGAGAATCCTTTCGAGATAAACTTGTAACGTGGCCTAGAGATAAAGTTGGGGGCAAATAAAGTGAGGGTTCCCGGGTATGAATCCAATTTAAGGCTGGGTTGTGCCTTGACCTAGTGATAAAGTTGGACTACCAAGGAGTGCGCACCAGGACCTAACTGCCACTGGCCACTACCTACCATGAGAAAATAAGAAGCAAAAAAAACACAATCCTAATCTTTCACATCGCTGTAAGAGGGATCACTGCCTTATACAATGACGAAATAAGTAGACTAACAACATCAAGGTTTTGGATTCAAAAACAAGGAGAAACACTTCGTGCAGATAATATTTAAGTTTAAGTCTGTATCGTGTGAACTCCCTTCACTCCAACCAAATTGGGTAGTGTGCCTTTTTTTATCTAATATCCCCTGTTTGGTTAATTACCATCAATAAAACATAAAATCTTTGTTTTTCTCTCCTCCACAAAATTAATCAAAATAACCATCAAAATTTAAAAAAAAAAAAAAAAAGAAAAAGAAACCAAACCTACCTGAGCTTTCCAATTGGCTTCAGCGTCCTTCTTCTGGCGACTCCCAGTTGATTCCTCCTATCAAATACACAATAATCAAACCTACAATCTAAAATACATAGGCGCACACACACACACACGCGTATATATATAAACATATGTGTGTACGGACCTGGTCGTGAGAAGCACGGGTGAAGCCAGGGGGATCGGCGATGTCTCGAGTGGAGGAAGAGGATGAATTGTCGGTGAAATCTACGGCCCATCTACGACCCGCACCCATCACTGCTTTGCCCTTCTCCATATGGCGGAAGTTTTTTTCCGACGGCTGGCGCTGATGTGAGATGACTGAACTTTTTCTTGTGCTTCGGCCGGCAGAGACAGCTTAGCTACGAGACTAGAACCACCGGGCAAGATCTACTTAGAAAATCACTCCCCCCACGCATTGCAGGGGCGTGTTTGGTTGTAATTCTAAAACTCGGTGCTTGTAATTTTTGTGTGTTCTTTGGGTTTAATTTGCGAATAAATATTCATTAGATTATCTCCAATTATTTTATCAAATTTGAATAAAAAATTTGATTTGGTATTCCAATAGACAAACTCAAATATTTATTTAAAATTTTAAAAATATTCTCTTCTTGTTCCAAAATTCATTTTTTGTGTCATTTAAATCAAAAAATTTGATAAAATAAATGAAATTTTCAAATTTCTCCACAAATGAGTAATTCAAAAAAAAATTGAATATGGATACATCAGTATAACATGGGAATAAAAAGAAGCAAAAAAAATTATTTTAGAATTCTCAGATTGTTTTAATCTCTTATCTTCTTCTATAAATCCGAATTAAAAAAAAAAAAAAAAAGAAAAAAAACAGTTACTTTGACATGGGTTTGATTTGAAAAATACAAAAAATGAATTATTTTCAACAAAAATTGATGATTGAAAAAATAAAATAATGAAATTTCTAAATTTGTGAGTAGAGAAGACTTGAAATTTTAATAACATTCGGTGGCCTGAAATTACACTACTGACATTATTTAATTCAAAAAAATTAAAGTAAAATTTGATGAGTAAACTTAGGGTTTATATAGTATGAAAGACAAGTGAGATTAGGATTTTGAAAAATACTAAAATTCAAGAAGATTGAAGATGAAAAGGAAAAAATTTATCTACAAGTCTTTAAGGGATATGTGAATACGTCAGTTGTAGTCAGTAATGGAAGAGAAAGGTCAAAAGAGGCAGAAAACAAATCGTCGAAGAAATTTTTTGACTTTGAATAAGATAAAAAGTTACCGTTAAAAATTTGGTATCGAATTTGAATCCCCTTCAATTTGGGTCCAAAAGAAATTTTTTCTTATTTTAGTATAGATTTAAGTTTAAAGTTGGAGAAGATTTTTAGACTATTTAGACTCAAATTTAAATTTGAGTCTAAATTAGATTTAGGGTTAGAGATGCTCTTAGGTGGTTATTAAAAGCAAGTAAAATAGTGGGATTTACTTATTTTATTTTATATGGTGTATTTTTATTGGTTTTTGATATTATCTATTATTAATGACATGCATGCCACGATAAAGTGACTAATAATATATAATATTAATTAATTAAGGGAGGGGAGGAGTTTGATGTATTCATTGTTAAATATGATGATGCACAAATTAGTTTGTACACCACTAGTCAAGTTGTAGTATAAATTGCAGTAAGTAGAAGGAGAGAGAAGACATGATTTATAGTGGTTCGGTCAATACGATCTATGTCCATTTTGAATGGCTAGGTTCGCCAGAATTGTATTATCTCCGGTGTGGAGAGAGAGCAAATGATTACAAATTTTAAGAGGGGAGGAGAGAATTATGCTCAAATGAGTCTGATGTCCCTCAAGTGTTGGGGGAGCTTACAATTTATAGTGGCTTGGTATAGTAATTGTATGACTAATCTGACGATCATAATGGTTTAGGACCGTTTGATAGTAATTAGGTAGCTGATCTGGCGGAGGCGACCTATCATCTTCTCAACGGGCGAGGTGTGACGGTTGGTATGCTCTCCAAAGGACTTGTTCAAGGATGAGGGATGTTGACTCTCTCCAGGCTGCGAGGGTAAGGCATCTGGATGCTCTCTTGATGGTGAAGGTAAGGCTCTTGGATGCTTCCTTGGTGGCGTAGAGACTCTTGGATAACCCTTACTCCAAGGTAGTAGAGGAGACCCTTGGATGACCCTTACTCTAAGGTGGTAGAGGAAGCTCTTGGATAACCATGCATGTTCCCTGCAACTCCTTGATCTTGATAAGGTTATGCGGGTGTATACTCTTTTGGGCTTGACTAGTTGGATCTCTTAACATTGGGCCTTTAGCTCGAATCAGGCTTATAACATGGGTTGGGCATTTGGGCCTGACCCATCATTTGCCTCCCAATGCCCTGCGTCCAACAGAACTTGGAAAGGAGGGCATTTAAGTTGAATTTGAATTTTTGGCTGACCGACATAACTGGAAAAACTTCAGGAGGCCAAAAACATCCATTTATAGGTCTTTTTTGGACTTTCAACAGCATCAATCACAGCCGTTGGCTGTGAATCTTGTAGGGATCACCGAGAGTTTCGATTTAATATATTATAAGCCTCATTTCAAGCAACAGAGCAAAAGTTACGGACAAAACTTCGAGCCGGAGTTGGGTGCATGTTTTAGGCGAGCAGGCCACTTCTAGGCGGGCACTTACTGTGCTGGGTGAGCAGAAAACCTCCTGGACGAGCTGAATTTTTATTTTTTTAAAAAAAAAATAAAAAAACTTCAGGAGGCCAAAACACCTCTTTCTAGGCATTTTTTGGATTTTTTTTTAAAAATCTCATTACCAAAGGTAATGAGTTTTGCTTAGCTCGTCGAGAGTTTCAATTTGATATATAATATGTCTCATTTTGAGTTACAGAGTAAAATTTATAGTCAAAATAGCGAGTAAAGAGTTGTGCGTGCATTTTTGGGTGAGCAGAGAGCTTCTGGGCGAGCAAGCAGCATCCTGGGTGTGCAGGCAGCGTCCTAGGTGAGCAGCACAATTTTTTTTTTGAAACTTCGGGAGGCCAAAACAACTATTTCTGAACGTTTTTTAGATTTTTTTTGAAAAGCTCATTACTATAGGTAATGAGTTTTGCTCAACTCGTTGAGAGCTTCGATTTGATATATAATAAGCCCCATTTTAAGTTACGGACCAAAAGTTATGGTCAAAATAGAGAGCAAGGAGCCAGGGGCGTGTTTTTGAGCGAACAACCAGCTTTTGGGCGAGTAGGCCACCTCCTTGGGGAGCAAGCCACCTCCTAGGCGAGCATACAACCTCCTGGACAAATTTTTTTTTTTTTTCGAACAATGTCGAATGGTGGAGATCATGTGCTAAGGTTTGTAAATCTTGGTATGCAACTTGGAAATGTTGGTGTTGTCTCCTGGAGAAGAGATGAAAGTGCATGGCCCATAGGACTGGCTACTGGGCGAGTGCTAGGCACCCATGTTGGCGAGGCAACAGAGGCCTTGGGTGAACGGGTTGTTTGTGAGGCTGGCGGTCTAGGCAGCCTTGGTGATCTGGGCGAGCAAACCAGGGAGGCGCTTGCTGTGTTGGGCAGTCCTTTAGGCGAGCAGAGCTTGGGTGATCATGCCTTGGGTGAGCAGGACTTGGGTGCAGGCTGTAAAGAGAGGTGTTGGGCAAACACTTCTATTGGTCAGGGATTGGGCGCCGAGGCCCAGGTGCAGGGCACCCAGGCTGAGGCGACCCAGGCGAGCACGGAGCCCTCGAGTGAGTGGAGCAGCTCTCGGGAGTACACCGATGGGCGGCTTGGTGTTGTTGTATGCACGAACCAGCTAGGCGAAGAACTGCTTGGGTGAGCAACCTGTTGTGCTTGGCATCTTGGGAGAGCATGTGTATGACTTAGTCGCTAATCCAGACGAGCAAGGAGGAGGAAAGAGGGTTGGTCTTGGTGTGCAGGCGCCATAGAGCACCATTTTGGGTGAGCACAAAGAGTTAGGCGCCCCTCCAGGCGCTGACAGAGGGGGGTCAGGCACTTCTTGGCGCCGTTGGCCAGGCGTCTCAGGCGTTGAGTGCTAGATGGATGAGACACCGATTGTTGACATTCAATCTAAGGTAATCCCTCGGGTTGAAGACGACCTGAGTTTCAAGATCCTGGCTAGAGATGATAAAAATAATGTTATTTCAAATATTTAACATGACTACCTGAAAGAGAGAGGCAGACTGCTTGCGTGAGAGCAAGACAGAGTTTGAGGATTGCTCATGAGAGAGCTACATCTTTTGAGACCGAGTTTTTGGCGACCCATGAGAGAGTTTTTAAGCTTGAGGTATAGGCAACTTGCGTGAGAGCAGAGTAGATGCCAAGCTTTTTTGGCGACTCATGAGAGAGCCGGGAGATAGACTGCTTGTTTGAGAACAGTGCAAAGGTCAAACTTTTTTGGCGACTCGCGAGAGAGCCGCTAAGCGGAGATATGCTGCCTGTTTGAGAACAGTGCAGAGGTAGGCAAGTTTTTTGGCGACCCTTGAGAAAGCCGTTAAGCTGGAGATAGACTACCTATTTAAGAACAGTGTAGAAGTAGGCCAAGCTTTTTGGCGACCCTCGAGAGAACCACTAAGCTGGAGATAGACTACCTGTTTAAGAACAGTGTAGAGGTAGGCCAAGTTTTTTGGCGACCCTCGAGAGTGCCGTTAAGTTGGAGATAAACTACCTGTTTAAGAACAGTGTAGAGGCATGTCAAGCTTTTGGCAATCCGTGAGATGATTCACCTCGCCTCGACTTGTTGATTTCCTCAGCATTCATAAATTTTTGAATTTTTGTCAATAGTTCTGACATGCTATTTGGTGGGCGTTTCATCACAGAGAAAAGGAAGCTCAATGACTGAAGGCCACCCAAGAAGGCGGTCATGCTGACTTTTTCATCGGGTTCTTCGACCTGAAGGACCACCTCATTAAAATGAGTGAGTTAGCTTCGCAGGCTCTCATCTCGGTCCTACTTTATGCTGAGCAGGTGGGTGGCAGGCTTCTGGTGACAGTGTCCTCCAATAAAATGCAACACAAATGACCTGCTTAGCTCAGCAAATGAGCCGATGGAAGCGGGGGTGATCTTGGCGAACCAGTGTCGAGCGGATCCCTTCAAGGTGGTTGGGAATGCTCTGCACATGATTTCGTTAGGGACGTTGTGCAGTTGTATCAAGGTCTTAAAAGTTTCAAGGTGGTCCAATGGATCCTTCGTACCATCAAAGGTTTCGACAGATGACATCTTGAATTTTTGAGGGAGTGGGTAGTTCGCCACGTTAGGTTTGAAAGGTGTGCCGGTTTGACTTACAAGGTAATCCACTATCTCGGGGTCCTTGTGCCTTCATGGCGTTGAAGACATCACTCAATTGATTCTGCACCTCCTTAATTTTTTCGTCCCAATGATTAGGAGGAGGTCCCTTGAAATTACCATGGATATGGCTCCCATGCTCCAAGCTTTGATTTTCACCCTCGTCCTCTTGAAAAAGAGGGTCTCTACCATGAAAAGAGGGAGCTGGAAGAGGAGGTGGAGGTCCCTTATGGGGAGCTCCCTTGTGCGGGGCTCCTGAGGGGGCGCTCAGATGAGGAGCACTCATGTGGGGAACTCCTTGACGCCTAGGGCGTGGAGCTCCTCTGACTTGAAGTCTAGGCTGTGCTTCTCTTCCTAAATGAGGAGCGCCCATGTGGGGAACTCCTTGACGCCCAAGGAGCATTAGTTGTAGGATCTGTTGGTTCTGGGCCGCAAGCTGCTTCATGGTCTCAAGCATCTACTACTCATTTGGGGTAGGATTGGTTGGTTGAGGAGAAACCTCCTCCTCTCTTGGTGGTGGGTTATCTTCAGGCTGATTTGTGGATCTGGATCTGGTGGTGATCGTCATTGGTTCAGCAAATGAAGTGTTTAGAAAAGAGTATTTTGTCTTTCCCACAGACGGCACCAAACTGATGATGCACAAATTAGTTTGCACACCACTAGTCAAGTTGTAGTATAAAATACAGTAAGTAGAAGGAAAGAGAAGACATGATTTATAGTGGTTCGGTCAATACGACCTACGTCCACTTTGAATGGCTAGGTTCGTCGAAATTTTATTATCTCCAGTATGGGGAGAGAGCACATGATTACAAGCTTTGAGAGGGGAGGAGAGAATTATGCTCAAATGAGTCTGATGCCCCCCAAGTGTTGGGGGAGCTTACAATTTATAGTGGCTTGTTATAGTAATTGTATGACTAGTCTGACGGTCATAATAGCTTAGGACCGTTTGATAGTAATTAGGTAGCTGATCTGGCGGATGCGACCTATCATCTTCTCAACGGGCAAGGTGTGACGATTGGTGTGCTCTCCAAAGGACTTGTTCAAGGATGAGGGAGGTTGACTCTTTCCAGGCTGTGAGGGTAAGGCACTTGGATGCTCCCTTGATGGTGAGGGTGAGGCTCTTGGATGTTTCCTTGGTGGTGTAGAGACTCTTGGATGACCCTTACTCCAAGGTGGTAGAGGAGGCTCTTGGATAACCATGCATATTCCTTGCAGCTCCTTGATCTTGATAAGGTTATGCGGGTGTATACTCTTTTGGGCTTGACTAGTTAGATCTCTTGACATTGGACCTTTAGCTCGAACCAGACTTATAACATGGGTTGGGCCTAGCCCATCAAAATATTAATATTATTTCTTAATCATTCATAATTTTTTATCATTATTAGCCTTTTTTGCATTTTAATATTTATCTATCTACCTCCATATATCACTCTTTTATAATTACCCTCACCACTATGGTGTGCATGCAACCCTTAGTAAAAGAATATTGTTATTTGGATCTAATTTGACAACTTTAGATTAGTTATAAGTTCTAATATTAAATGAGATCTAATTTTTATTTAACATGGATCTGGTCCTTAAATTAAATCTTTAAATTAAGTATAACATTGTCTTTATTTTAATGATAATGTGGGACATACAATGCTTGTTCATTCTCTTAGTTTATTATATTTTATCATTTTTATGATTAATGATAATAAATAAGCCAAATTAAAATTTAATGTTACATTTTTTGCGATATTATACCTAAAAGCTAGTATGCGGGTAACATAAAATTATGGGTTAATTACAAAGAGCCCCATTGAACTATAGGTCTTGTTTCAATCAACTCCTTCAGGTTTGAATCTCAATAATTTCCCCCCTTTAAGTTAAAAAAAAAATTCAATTAACTTTTACAGTTAGTTGTTATAAGAAATGCTCACAGAATAAGAACTATGCAAGTGCTGTAATCAAGTCGAAACTGAAAGTAATGGAGGAAATGTGTATTGCATTCTCATTCCTTCCTTGTATATATATATGTACAATTACGTTGCCTGTAAAGCATTTACAAAGGAATATTCTAACCAATCCTAAATCAATGGCGAAAACTAATTCTAACAAGTTGTACAAAATGCATGCCAGAAACTAAAGAAGGAAAACTTCATCTGTCAATCAAAGAAGATTCTTTAAATTTATTTTCTTGCAGATTCTTGTGATCCCAACTTCCTTCTAGAGATTATGGTCCATGTTGACACTGCTGAATAGGCAGACCTTTCATCCTTAGCTGGAAGCCTTGTTGGCAATTACTTCTATGTTCTTCATATTTCATTAGCCCCCCTCAAGATAGAGAGTAGATGTTTTCTACTCCCATCTTGGATAAATGAGAGAAAAAATTGGCAAAACACAAAAGCTTGGTTAACTTATTGGCAACTTGAGAGGCACTGTTTACATGCTCAGTTACAGTACTCCCGTCTTGAACTTTATCACGGACCAAATGGCAGACAAGCTCAATGTGTTTGGTCCCCTCGTGGAAAACCAAGTTTGCTGCAATGTGTAATGCAACTTTATTATCACAAATAGAGAAGTTGCTTGAGGATGTTCTATTTGTAAATCATGAAGTAAGTATCTAAGCCAACTTAATTCATAGCACACACTGGTCATAACCCTATATTCAGCTTGAGTTGAGGACCTAGAAATTGTATTCTGTTTCCTGGATTTCCAAGACACCAAAGAAGAGCCAATGAAAACGCAATATCCTATCACTAATCTTCTTGTATCTAGGCATGCCCCCAATCCGAATCACTATAAGCTCTAAGATTTATGTTAGATGCCGAAGGATAAAACAATCCTTGTCTTGGTGCTCCTTTAATGTACTTCAATACTTTGTGAGTTTCATTCAAATGTGGAGCCTAGAAGTCTACATAAACTGGCTCAATAATTGGACTGCATATGAAATGTTGGGTTTGGTTATGGTCAAATAGAGCAACCTTCCAATGAGTCTCCTTTAAATTGAAGGATCAGGGACAGGTTCTCCTTCATCCTTCGAAAGTTTGAGGTTTTGATCAAGTGGTATTTTGGTTGGTTTTGATCCAATTGTTCCAGAATCTGCTAATATGTCTAGCGCATGTTTTCTTTGGCAAATATAAATTCCCTTCTTTGATCTTGCTACCTCTATACCGAAAAAATACTTCAATATCCCTAGGTCTTTGATTTTTGAATCTATCATTGAGAGAGGCTTTAAGAGATGAGATGATATTCATGTCATTGCCAGCTACTATGATGTCGTCCACATAAACCAAAATTGCACTGAAGGAGTCTTTGGTGGCTCTTGTGAATAAACTATAGTCTGCCTGGGACTGTTGGAAGCCTTGTTGGACAATAAAATCAGATAGCTTAGAATTCAACTTTCGTGAAGCTCGCTTTAACCCATACAAACTTTTCTTAAGCTTGTAAACCTTTGACTGTCCCTCCTTAGAATACCCTTATGGCATTTCCATATATACTTCCTCCTCTAAATCTCCATGTAAGAACGCATTATTACATCGAATTGGTGCAAAAAACCAGCCCTTAGTTGCTGCCATAACAAGTAAGGTACGAACAGTTACCATTTTTGCAACAGGGGAAAAGGTTTCATGGTAGTCTAGCCCTTATTGCTGCGTATAACCCTTAGCTACTAGTCTGGCTTTGTACCTCTCAATGCTTCTATCAACCTTGAATTTAATTTTGTAAACCCACTTACACCCTATGGCCACCTTTCCAGGAGGCAAGTTAGTAACAACCCAAGTGTTATTCAATTCTAAAGCATCTATCTCAACTTTCATGGCTTTACTCCAGTCAACACATTTTTGGGCTTGCTGGTAGGAACTAGGCTCAGTATGTGTTGAAATAGAAATGACAGCGGCTTTATGATTACTTGATAGTTTATGATATGACAATGTAGCATATAAAGGAAAAGGAGTACCTAACAATGTATGAACCTCATCCTTGTTCAACTCCAGCGAATGAGGAAGTGATGAGGCCTGCTGACAAATGAAGTCTTATAGATGTGAGGGTGTTTTCCTATTTATGGTGGATTTTTCTAGGAAAATGAGGGATCATGGTGGTGTCTTGGGAAGGCTCTGAAGTGGTTCTACCTTTTCTTCAGGATCAATTTTTTCAGATGAGTGGTTTGATTCTTCTGCAGTCTGAACCTTGGGTTGAAGACTTTGGCCATTTGGGTAGTCTAAATCAATGTTGGTTGGTTAAGTGAAAGGTAATTCAAGAGGACTTGGTAGGGTATGACTTGTATCTACACTGGTGTCTTTATAGGGAAATATACTCTCATGGAAACTGACATTCCTAGAAATAAATTGCTTCTTGGTTTTTAAGTCTAATAACTTGTAACCCTTAATCCCAAAAGGGTACCCCAAAAACACGCACTTTTTAGCCCTTGGGTCAAATTTGCGTCTATTATGAGTGAGGGTAGAAGCATATGCTAGGCATCCAAACACTCTAAGGTGTGAATAATTTGGCTTGGTTTTGAAAAAGAGTTCAAATGGTGTTTTGTTTTGAAGGAGAGGTGAGGGGGTTCTATTTACAAGATATACGACTGTAAGAATATAGTCACTCCAGTACTTCACAGGGACCCCACTCTGAAATTTTAGAGTTCTAGCCACATTTAAGATGTGCTGATGCTTTCTTTCTACTATTTCATTTTGTTATGGGGTCTTTACACACAAATTTTAATGAATGATAACCCTTTCAAGATAAAATTGTTTCATATCAAACTCACCCCCATTGTCACTCCTTAAATTTTTTATTTTGGATCCAAATTGGGTCTCGATCATGACACAAAAGTTTTGTAAAGCATTAGTAGCATCTGATTTGAATCTTAACAGATAAGCATTGGTACAACGACTAAAATTGTCCACAATAGAGAGTAAATATTTTGATCCATCATGAGCAATTTTATTACAAGGACCCCACAAGTCACAATGATACAATTCAAAACTGTTTTGGGTTTTATGTTGGCTAACAAAAAAGGGTAACTTATGAAGCTTAGCTAAAGGGCAAATAGAACAAGGCTCGTTTACACTGGTAGCCTTGGGAATAATATCAAGCTTTATTAAGTCTATTCTAGAATTTGAAGGATGAACCAACCTATAATGCCAGAGATTGAAATCATCATGACTACTAGCAACAGAAGCTGAAATATTTGTTTTGCTGGTCGGGGAAGATAAGACTTCATTCAAGGCTGTGGGAGAAATATCCTTTTGGAGAAGATGATATAGATCTTGCCTCACCTCACCCATTCCAATAGTCTTCCAAGTTGAAAGGTCCTGTACAAAACATGATTGAGGGAAGAAAATGAGACAACATTTAGAAGTTTGAAATAGTTTTCTAGTAGATATCAAGTTGAAAGAAAAAGGATAGGACACACAAAATGTCTTCCAAGATCAATGTTTCTATTACCTTGACAGTTCCAATATGAGTGACAGTGAAAACATCTCCATTTGGGGGTGCCACTGAGTGAGAAATTTTTTCCTTAATGCTTGTGAACAACGTAGTTGAACAGATCATGTGATCTGTTGCTCTAGTATCCACAATCCAAGGCACATTAGAAAGATCATTTGGTTTGGTAATATAAGTAGAGAGACACAGAGAGATACTAGATATTTTGGGCATTTCAGCTTGATCCGAAGAGGATGTAGTGATGGTTTGGACTTGATTAACCAAAAAAGTATAAGCATGAGTGCGTCGAGGTTTGAATAAAGCCATAAGTTGAGCATCTTGTCCATTAGTCAAAGACACTTGGTTATTGTCACTTACCTGCTCCTATCCAGATGACAGAAGGGCAGTGGCTTGATTACCAAAGCTTTTATTGTCTATGCTCTTGCCATGAAGTTTGTGGCCTGGAGGGTATCCATGTATCTTAAAGTATTTTTTTGCTATGTGCCCAGGCATTTGATAGTGCGTACATGTTGGCCTATTAGGGTTTGCTTTGAAACACCTCTCAATAGAGTGTCTTGACATCTTGTAGAATGTGCAATAATATTTCTTCTCAGAGACTCCATTTTGCCTTCTAATATCTTTTCCAAGTGTTGGAAGTGCCATGGCCTCGCTGGTAGGAGCATCAACAAAAATTTTCCTTCTCATCTCTTCTTGTTGGATGATCGAGTTTACCTCATTAAGACTTGGAAAGGACTTAATTAGTAAAATTTGAGCCTTAAGATCCTTGTACGAATCATGAAGACCCATAAGAAATTTCATCACCCAATCTATTTCTTGATTGCTTATAACTTTCTTCAACCCTCCACAAGTATAGTTAGGAATGGAATTATAATTCATTAATTCATCGAGAAGAGTTTTCAATTTTGAGAAATACATACTCACAGTGTCTTGGTTTTGTACCAAGGTTACAATTTCCTGCTTTACTTCATAAATCTGAGGTGTATTTTGTTGTCAAAAACGCTGCTCAACTCCAGCCACAATTGATGAGCCATCTCAACATAAAGAATGCTTAGTATTATATCAACTGACATCGTGTTCTGCAGCCAGGTGATGACAATGTCATTAAAGCGGAGCCAGTGTTCCATCAATGGACCATCTGCATTTGATGGTTCACAAATAGTTCCATCGACGAAACTTAGCTGATTTTTATTTGAAGGGCCCTTCTCATTGATCTTGCCCAAGAGGAATAGTTACTGAAATCCAACATTTGTGCGACCAAGAGGGCTCCAGAGCTATCATTATTTTCGATGAAAAATGGGTTGTTTGGCTGTGATGGGTCAATGGTGTTTGTATTTGTGGCTTGATTTTGATTGTCATTTGTGTTTGAGGATTGATTTTGATTGGCACTTGTGTTGGAAAAGTCGTCTTGAGACATCCTAGCTCTGATACCATATAAGAAATGCTCACATAATTAGAACTATGCAAGTGCTGCAAACAAGCCAAGACTGAAAATAATTGAGGAATTTGTGTATTGCATTCTCATTCCTTCCCTGTATAAATATTTGTACATTTGTCTTGCCTATGAAGCATTTACAAAGGAATATTCTAACCAACTCAAAATCAATGGCGAAATTAATTCTAGCAAGTTGTACAAAATACATGACAGAAACTAAAGAAGGAAAACTTTATCTGTTAATCAAAGAAGATTATTTCATTTTCTTTTCTTGCAACTTCCTTATAGACATTATGGTCCATGGTGACACGACTGAATAGGCAGACCCTTCATCCTTAGCTAGAAGCTTTGTTGGCAATTACTTTTCTGTTCTTCACATTTCAATAGTTGCCCACTGTTAAATGTAACGAAAATTAGTAAAAATAATCTTGGATGATCTAAAATTCAAGAAAAATTACAATCTTACCCTTCTCTATATCATTTTTGTTTTAAAAAAAACTCTCCACTATAACTTGTACCTGGCAAGTCAATCTTCTTCCTTTGGCGAACCTACCCACCTCCCGACCTCCTCCCTTCTCCCTTCTCCCTCCTCTGGTGGACCACTAACAATAGGCTCGAGAGCTGCTGATGAAACCTGTAAGAGGAAAAATCACAGTACCTCTTAAGCTTGATGAAGAAAACTTTGTTCCTCTTTGAAAACGCTTACTGCAAAAATAAATAAACTGCTTAGGACCGAAGTGCTTCGATCAAAGACACTCTAATGCTTAAAAGTTAGTAAATGTGTATGAAGAAAATGTATGCAAAGATGATTCTACTTACCTTCTGCCATGCATCTTGACTACTTTATATAGACTTTGGCTTGTCTCTAGGATTCTCTTTTTTGGTGTGGGAGATGACACATCTCCCTTCATTTGGAACTATTTGTTGGGGGTCGTAGAAATCTCTTAGGCGCTCCCTCAATTACAGCTCTCCTGAATCATTGAATTCACTTAATTGTTGCATCTAAATTCCCTAATTATAGGCACTTATCCTGTTATTTGGTTCATGCTGCGCTTTCAAGCTGTGCTGTGTACTTGTGCTCAACAGTATGAACCAAGATGTTGTAGTTTGGCTCGGTTTGTCCCAAGCTACTTATATTTGTAACCCACGTGACCTGTCCCTTCATGATCATGTGCGTGTATCACTAGCCTATACACGTGGCATAATTTTATGCCCCTTCATTTGTCCCAGGAAAAGCATGTCAGCTATCATTCACTCGACAGTTGTTTCATGTTTTCAGATGCATCATTGCCTGGATTCTCAAGGTGTGTATTGTATTTGCCTTGTCTCTTCACATTAAATGTTTGTCATTTGGATTCCCTCTTCCTTTGGCTCTTGCTCATCTTCTTTAAATGGAATTGCAAAGTGACTCATCTATTCTTACTTCTCGTCAAAACTTTCACCCTACTTGCTTCCCTGTTCCTTTGTTTATTTGCTTTTCATCTCTTGAATGGCTCCCTTTACACCAGAAGACATTTTAGCCTTCAAAGTCAAGTATTAAATCCTTGATGACGTTCACGTTCAAGTTGTTGGTGTTGATGAACCATTAATTGGCACCGGAGAGTCCATCCCTATCCACACTCGAGTAGTCACCGAATATGGCGTAAGGTTTCCTCTTCGCCCTCTGCTGTTATGGATGCTTTCAGCCATGAAGTTATGCCCTATCCAGTGTTGCCCCAACTTTTTCAGAATAGTCATGGGTGTTGCTACCCTGAATGACCTTCTAAACGTAAGCCTGGGTATCTTGGAGATCCTGTTTTGCTACATACTCAAGCCAATCGGTGACAAATAATATTTAGAAGTGAGGAGGAAGGATCGATACTTGGTTATCCACCTCCCTGATTCAAAAAAGGGTCATGAAAATGATGTCATTTTTGTTTCTGGGAACTGAGAGTACAAGGTTGGAGACATCCCTTCTTACAAGTGCCTATACAATGAAGGCATACCAGGTATATGAAAATAGTTTCTGTTGGCCTCTTTGGACTTGACCTTTCCCCCCTTTTTTCAAACTTTTGGCTTATATACTAATATTCTCCGCTCTTTTGTATTTCTTAGGGGAGACTTTCAAAGGAAAGATTCTTGAGCGCTCTGTGAAGATGGACGATCTGAAGAAAATATGGTCATTCAATGAGAGTTTATTCTACCGAGCCACCCATGTCCTTCTTGGATACACCCCCACCTATCATTCATTCATTGTAGTCCTTAGGAGAGCCAATGCCACCCTTGTCGAAGACCGAGATACACTACAAGCTCAACATGTTGCTACCCCACGCTCTTGACAAAAATCTGGCATCCCTTCATTTGAAAAGAACATATCAGTGAAGAATTTCTTAAGTTTTCTTTCCTCGGGTGAGCCCTCTGAATACACCCCTTTAATTGTTTAGATTCCTAATGGTACAACTTATTTACCTGCTCCAGAAGCCGAGTAGATGATTCCTTCTTAGGATGCCCTTGAACGTGTTGAGACACAAGTCACTCGTGAAGATTGGGTCCTTTATCTTAAGCCTACTTCCGAGGTGGCTCCTACTATTCCTATAGTCGCCTCCTTGTCCACATGGTCACCTGATGTAGAGGTGCAAGTTGAGGAGAGTTTAATAAAGAAGAGAAGGATTATAGAGCCATCATCTGAAGTTTTTGTTGAACGACAAATCCCTCTTTTTCGTCCTATCCTGAAAGTTAAAGGAAAAAAAATCACTGTTTAGGACTCAGCTTTAGAGGACATGAATGTTGCAGTGGGGATAGTCAAGGGAGTGATCTTGCTTCGTGACCTTACTACAAATGATGCAGTGTCTGATGATGAGATCGCTCGGCAAGCCATCCAGCAAATGGTTCTGGTATTTGCCTTTTATATTATTTTTTTTCTCCTTCTCTTAGAAAGGTGATCTCTGTTTTCCTTTTCATTCATTTCTTCTATTTTCTTATGACGAGGGCCTCCTAAAAGTTTATGAGATTGGGGCGAGGAAAAGACAAGGCTATGAAGGAGGCTACTTATGAATGTATGTCTGCACTGGTGAATAAGGGTGTTGATGAGGAATATGCCAAGCTTTGTGAAGAAATGCTTGTTCTTTAGGCTCAAATGCTCAGCTTGACAAACTAGAACAAAAAGCTTGTAGTGGAGGTGGACGAGTTGAAAACTTCATAGAGTGCAATCAATGTGGAGCTTTTGCAGACCCAACTTGAACACTCCACTCTTTTGGAGGAATTTGAGAGGTTTAAGGCTGAGGCCAAGCTTCTGGAAGATGCTGCCTTCGAACAAAGGATGGTGAAGGCAGAGAATGATCTAGCCGTGCAAATTCCTTCACTGGAAAATGTATACTTTACAAAATGTTGGGTTATTGCTATAAAAACAACTAATGTGCCTTCTTTTTCAGAGCTCTTCCTCCGTTACTCTACGCCTAGCTCTTCTAGACCTCCAGAGAGTACAATTTTTCTATTTTCTAGATTTGTGTGCATATCTTAGTAAGTTCAATCCGTGTATTGATTTGCCTAAAATTTGATTTTTCCGATATGTGTTGATCTGTTTTTTCACATATATGGATATGAGTAATAGGATTGGGGTGGTGCAATCAACACAGACTCAAGGGGCAGCTCAATAGAATTGGGGGCTCTAAACGAAAGTTTGGAGCCGAGCCCTTTCAAAATATATTATGAATATATATTATACTATAGTTTTATGTAAAAATTATTATTCTTGTTTTTTGTGATGCAAAATTACTAATTAAAAGTTTATATTTAATGTTTGCTAATGTATCACTTTCAATTGATACTATATCCAATTCATTTAATTTTTTTGTGATACAGTTGATCACAAATAAGATATTGTTACTTTTAATTTTGAAAAACTTCTTTTTTTCAGAAACAACTATAACGGGAATTATCAATACAATTTTATAAACTATACATGCATTTAAAGATGAATCTTACTATTTACATAGATTTATATTATTGTAGAGAGAGAAAAAGGGGAGTGGTTTGAGGAGAGTTGCTGGTGGAGGATAAACAGTTAATCTGGACATTTTATTATTAAATGAATTTGACTCACATTTGAAAAATAGTATAAAAGTGATGTATGTATTTGGAGGCGCCTATTTTTGGGGTCCTAAGCTAGCGTTTTAGTGGCTTATGGTCTAGGTTGGCCCTACACAGAACTAAGTGTCCTTT
Organism: Ilex paraguariensis; assembly: GCA_963454935.2. NCBI lineage: Eukaryota > Viridiplantae > Streptophyta > Magnoliopsida > Aquifoliales > Aquifoliaceae > Ilex > Ilex paraguariensis. The sequence goes on along the minus strand of CAUOFW020000181.1, from coordinate 166,360 downwards.
TCTTCGAGCTCACACATACATACAACTACCACAAACCCAACCAACACCAACCCAAATCCACCAACGTTGAGAGTGATTCATCACAAATAGCTGATCGTTAGAATCCTTGATGTATCACTAGATTTTAAATGGAGAAAGGCTGTGGCTTGAGGATATTGATAAGGTGAGGGTGTGAATTGAGTCTAGAGAGAAAGAGATCTGCGACATGGGAATGGGAGTAGGGGTTATCCCTCTTTGTAACGTAGAGTCTCTATCTTTCTTTTTGTTTGGTGGTTGGTGGTCGGTGGCTGTGGCTAGTGATTGACGGTGGTTTAAACCTAGGGTTAGACTTAGCATAGGTCAAAGAGTTGGGGCATTGGGTGCTGGGTTATAGGGTTTAATCCAGTGTCATCAGAACTGGATTGGACATTAAACTAGCAGAGAGATTAGGTCAATGGTTCACTGGTTCAACTAGTTGGATCAGTCGTATAATAAACAAATTATAAAATTATAAAATATAATACTTCAACTAAAAAAAATAATATGTTCATAAAATCCAAAGAATAAAGAATATAAACAAAAATATTACTATTATCACAAGACAAATCAATTCAAAACTATACATTTCACAAATAAAGTAAAGCAACGAACAAAAAGAAAAATATGAAAATAATGAAGGAAGAAATGCCTCTAGACTTCATTAAAAATAAGAGTGTGTGTGTGAGAGAGAGAAAGAGAGAGACAGAATAGTAAATGACAAGCAATGCCAGTTAGTGGGATAAAAAAGAGAGAGCTTTTCTTTGAACAATGTGAAAGGACCATTTGTCTTACTCACATTTCATGACTAACAATCATAGGCGAGTCCATCAGAAAGAGAGAGAGAGGACATAACAAAGAGAGATGGAAGATGTTGACGTCGTCTGGAGAAGGAAGGAACTCGTTACAAGATTTTTGATCTTGCCTCACCTAGATCTCGTCGTCCTTGTCTGCTGAGAGTTATGCTGAGAGAAGGAAGGCTTAAACTACTGCTTGTTCGTCACCTGAGAAGGAAGACTTGAAGGCTGAAGTAGAGAGCCAAGACAGTGAGACCCCAACCGTCCAGTTTTTAGAACTTGTCCAGTTCACTGGTTTTCATAAAAGACCGGCCAGTTTAACAGTTGAAAGACGATTCTCATGCCTATGTGGTCTAACTCAAGAATCGGATCGTTCTAGGCCTGGTTCACGGTCCAACTGATTGACAGGACAGTCTAATTCTGATAACACTAGTTCAATAATTGGTAATGGGTTCGATGATAGTTTTCAGAAACCAACTCGACAAATAGACCAGATCAATAATTTATTGATTTAATCATTGAATCAATTGTTTAGATCAATTGTATAACAAATAAATTATAAAACATACAATTACACTAAAATAAATGTAATATGTTTTATAATTTTTGTTTGCTAATTTTGTAAACATGTTTGTGGGTCCAATAAAACATTAAAAAATATCAAAAATGTTATCTAAAAATAAAAAATTTCTGGTAGCAAGTAGAGAGACAAAAATGGAGAGAGAGAGAGAGAGAGAGATTGGAGAAGAGAGAGAGGGCCCTAGAGTTAGATGAGACACGAGAGTGAGATCATGTGACGAGATCAAGTGAGATTGACTGATGGCTGGACCGCTGCAGGTTGGGAGCTGGAGAAGGAGAAGAGATGTAGTTGGAAAAGGAGAAGAGGTCTGGTTCCGTGCAAACTGCGTTGATAAAATCAACGGTTCAAATACGGTTCAAGTACATAAACAACCCAATAACATAATCGGACCGGTTTCACCGGTTGGATTGGTTGGTTAGGTCCAATTTTGATAACACTGATTTTGATATATTTTATTTTTTTGTTTGACTTTTTTAATTTAATTTTCTATTTTTTAAAATTAACTTGGGTAAGCCCTATTTTACAATTTTTTTTAGTGTTGATAAAAATTATTTTTGCCTAATATGCTGATAGAAAACCGCCCAATAAACTTGAGTCTAAATAAACTAAACTTCTTTTTCTCTGAATTCAACAAAAGCTAAAGTTTTCGGTCTATCTTCAAGTAGACCTGTTATTTGGTGCAGAAAATTTGTAGCGCACAGCTTTTGATGAATTCACTTATGTATTGCCATGTCATCATCCAGAATTTGGATTGTTTCAATTTCAAAACTTGTCAGTTTTGATCAAATTTAATTAAACATCTTCTCAACAAGTATCGATGCAGATCATCAAAGCTTCCTTAGCAAAATCATATAGGTCTTTTTGTGAATTTCGGGGATGTCTAACTTTGAGACCAACTGTCTATGCATTTATTCAACTGAACTATGTACCCATTTATTTGATGGGTTCACTCTTTTATCACTCCAACCCATTAAAGGTAAACTCAAATTTGTTAACTAGGTAAAGCAGCCTGAAGTAATATCGTTAAAGAAGTTTTCTTCTCCAGATTTAAGTGGAAAGCAAGAAACCCTTTGAATTTTGAAGGAACTCCAAAACTGGAGTACTGAAGACCACTTCGAGATGGCCCAAATCTCAGCTAAAACCAGCCTCTGTGCGCGCGCGCTCTCATGTTCGTAAGGCATTGCCTGTAAGGGATGAATTAGGCCATTAGTAGTAGCTAGACTCGTTATAAATCTTCTTGCCCAGCTCTCAATTCAAGCCTAAGTGAACTCTTCCTTTAGAAGGTTGGTTCATCTTTTTGGGACAGCTTGTTCAGCAAAGGCCTAATCTTCAGTGGACTTCTCCCCTGTTAAGCCCCAGGGAAACTAAACAGCTCATTGACTGCCAAGATTGAAAATCCAAGTCTCTCCCTCCTCTCGAATTTGTCTTCCTCTCGATTTTTTTTTTCAAGCACGAAACATGCGAAAGTATGCATCAATTTCTCCCACAAATAGAGATGGAAGTAAACAATTCTGAGCAAAAAAATTATATTTTGAAGAAAATACATGACATCGTACTTTTTCGCCTTTTCACTGCCACGCAAGGAATGAAAAGAGAGACTTATTTTGGCCTGGTGTAACATTCTATTAGAACTAGTCAAAAATGATTCAAGGCAATTGGTTTAAGTTGAACAATACTGGGGTACAAAACTTCTCTGTCTGACCAGCTCATGAAGATCATGGACGATCTTAAACACAGCATCTGGCCGTGCCAACCGAAGTGCATTTTGCGACATGACATTGAGCTCATCTGCTTTTGGACCAAACCATTGAGCAACTATGTTAGCTATCTGCTTTGGTGACTTTGAAAACTTTCCGCAACCGTTTTCCACTACATATGGCACATTTCCAGCTTCCTGCAATGAGAGAAGAAATTTAAGGTACTAATATTAGCTTTAAAGGGGTTCCTCCTGATCCGACATCCACATTTGAGTCATTAACATTGCTGCAATATGACATACAACATTAATGAATGGTAAAATGTAGCAAATAATAACTACTTTTCTGTGCAAAATACATCGAGACTGGCCGTTTTGATACTTGTGTTGAACTTGTTTAAATTCTACAATCAAATATATTTTCCTTGAAGCCAGCTACTCTCCTTGTCATAAGGGCCAATTCAGAGCCGGTGGGGCAGATGGCAAGACAAAGTTCAACCAATTCTTTCACCTCAATTACCAGTTAGCATCCACACTTCCACCCATGGGAAGGGAGAAGGGGGAAGAAGGAAGAAGAGAGGGAGTGGGGGTTGTGTTAACCCCTCTCCTTGTTTTTTCTCACAAGTCAAGGCACAAACCCCTTCCATTAGGAGCTTAATTCTGCACCTTTCCCTTTCGGAGTAGCAGGAGATACACTCAAAACAAAACAACTTAGTTGATGGACTGAAGCAAGTTAACAAGCGTAATGGCAACCAACCATGCAAGTAATACAAACTTTTTCAACCAAACTATGGAATGAATCAACCTCCCAAATTGAGACTTTTAGTTTTAGTTCTCATTAAAAAAAAAAGCCAAAAAGAGAGCCCTTGTCTTAGTAGGTTAGGAGAGAGCCAGCAACCCACATAAATCTATATAAACTTCCCGACTTCTTAGAACTTGCATTTTGGAAAAAAGTGATGCCATGTCTGTGTTTTGCCTAATGCTTGCAAGGCTCAAGCATGAGTTCTCTTCTCTTTTCTTCTTGTTCTCTTCTCATTCTTCTCATTTCGATGGACCTTTATTCCTGCAACCAATCTGGTTAATCACCTTTTACCACCTCAAATCTTCTTTTGAAGTCCAATCATTCACACTAAAAAGCCTAAACACTAGCAATCCAAAAGACCCATGAAACCGGAAACTTACTGTTCCCATCACCTGGAAAGCCCATAGACCTCCCCTTTCAACCCTAATTCAAACCTTAAACCTGGACCCCTGTTATCAGTTTACAAACATAGAAAAGTAAGAAGTTAACACTAAAAAGAATAAAGACAAATCAAAATGGCACGAGTACTCGACCTAACTCAACACAGCCTTATCCCAACTTTAGTCGCAGCGGCGGATACAAATCTAAAACCATTCTCATAAATAATACTTTCTTTTACAGGTTATGGTACTAGTATAATGGCTATGTACTTGAATGACGGAGTGTAGAGTCCAAGATATGTCAGAGCTACAGTTGCATAAAGTCCAAGCCTTGCTCATTGTCCCACATAAAACTCAATCATCAGGAGAAACACAGAAAACAATTCCTAAAATACGTGTATTGTCAAGTTATCAGGATGGAATATATGTAAACATGAGCTGGTTCCAACACACAAGGTGTGCAAGTGGGTCCTAAAAGAGAGTCTGATGATACGAAGGAAATGTGAAGTATGCTAAAATGCGGAGAATTGGTTTGGTTATAAAATTTTGACCCAATTCAGTTAACGTTGTGAGAAAACTGCAAGGAGAGTATAGGACTGTACAAAATGGAATGGATTTTGGAGGCCATAAACGAAGCCCTGTCTTCTATAAGTATGCAAGCATATATGTATGCATATACTGATTGAAACACATAGAGAAGAGGCACAAAAGAAAGGAAGCCAACTTGCGTACATATCCCCACACACGTCCTATAAAAGCTATATGATGGTGTTTTTCATCTATACCTGACCAAGTACATGTACTATCGGACAAACAAAATGAAGAGAATAACTCGTGAAAAGTAAGATGCACTCGATTATCCTTCATATTGTGATATCTTCATCAATGTAAAAAATACCAGTGCCAATACCTGAAAATCAAGACATTTTCTGAAGATAGCTGCATTTTCTTCCTCTTTGCTGGAAGTGTTTCAAGTATATGGGCAAGGCATATAATACACCCAATTGCAATTTTGATGTGTGCAAGTCGGGAATATTTAAAAAGCACCCTCCTCAAAGTTGTATAATATATTAACTTTTATAAAGAGCTGTTGCATATTTCTAAACTAATCAAGGCATCATAACTTCCTGGAGGTTTTGCAAGCGATGCAATCTCAATTTCAAGTACTCTTCATCTTAGAATGTAATATTTAGCCAGCTGCAGACTCATTAGTGTACATTAATATGTGTACTCTACTGAACAAATCATTGTTGTCAAATCAAGAATAGAATGGAGACTCATAAGATTCAATATTTAATTCAAACAATCGGTGAAATGTGGTATATACCAAATAAACAACAAAATATTAGCAAAGAGGAATACTAATGTATGTGAACTTTGTGATTTTTTTAAGAACCAGATGATCTGATGAAAGGAGTTTATGTCTTTGCATTACTAACTTTTGAATTCCATTATTATAGCAAACTGTGAAGAAGAAAAGGAATGGATCGAATAGGAACTCTTATTTACCTACTTAACTCAGTGGTTAGATTTTTCCGTACAACATTCATCCTTTATAAAATAGGGGGGGAATTGAGTTGTGTCATGTCATTCAGGTTCGTATCGATCACTATTCCACTCTAACGCAAATAAATTTATTTATGGTATCATATATCTAGACACCAACTTATCCGTGTCGTGCTTGGGCTCACATACATAACACATAAATTAGAGTCCCAAGACGAAAGCCCCTTCTTTCTCAACCAAATCCACCATCCATAGATCCCCCATGAATTAAACATTCACATGGTCCATATACTAGAATAATGAAGTAAAAAAAACCCTCTGATTCCATAAAGATTCATACACTACCAAGTTAAGAACAAAAATAAGAATATCAAAAATTTTCTTTAGACAACCAATTTAAATTGGTTTGTCATGTCAAAATCAAGTAATTTGTGCTTGACACTATACGCTCACCGCATAGTTTTCAATCAGTTAGAAAAGGAAAACGTTTCAAAAATATTTTGTAAATAAATACAAATGGAGAAAATTTAAAAATTTGTTTTTGAAACATCAATTGAAACATATCAAACCACCTACAAACACCTCAAAATATTGAATTTCAATCAAGCATAGATTTACTTTGGTTTCTATGGAAACCGAAACATCTCGGTCGCTTCGGTGGAAAATAAACAAAATTTTGATCTTTGGTCAACTTCGTCAAACTTGTGGCAGAGGTTCTTACTCGAAGGGATGCTTAGAACAACGGGCAGCCATTTCTATTGGTATCCATAAAGCAAAGAAGGAGCTCACTTCTTTACAAATTCAGTTTTATCGGTTTCTGAACTTTCTTAATCTTGCTTTTCCTTTTATAGTAAAGTACTCAACTACTCATACTTATCATTTGTACCACCTTTTTGATACTTTCAAAGCAACCCCCCTAATCACCATTTTAACTATTTGTCTACTTTTACATCATCTCCAAAAAAAGGAACTTCTTTCTAACATCTAGCGACTCTTCCCTGACATGAAGTCCATCAGAAACAGCAATTATTTCATCCAAAAGAGCACTGGTAGAATATACATTACCCTAACACAACATATATACAATGATTTTAGCAGAGCAATCAATACCAATAAAGCACCATATTTCCATGTGGGATCATCACCCCATGTGCCTTTCATTTTTAACCAAAAGAAAGAAAGAAAGCCCTTGACAAGTAGTAACTATGTTTAGCAAAAAAAAGGACGAGAAAGCAATAGTTGAAAAATGAACAGAAAACAAGACCATGTACATAAAGAGAGAAAGACCTAATATTTGGCTCTTGAAGAAAGAGTTTATAGATCTCCAACAATATCAAAAGAAAAAGAAGAAAAGAAACGAACAAAATTAATACTAAAACCCTTAAAGATGCTTTAGAAAACTTCTCAGAGGAGAAAGAGCACATAGATTCAGGGGATGTCTTTTTGCTTGTCAACTCAATAGGTTACTGAATGGTAAGAATCGTTTTTACCCACAAATTTGTCTCGAATCAAATAGTTAAAACTTGAATCGAGAATGGTAAAATTTAACAACTATTGTCACCAACAACAGATTTACTTCCGAGGAAAAATAAGAAATACAGAATACATAGACTGGATTGCAATAAAAATTTAAAAATAAAAGAATTAAATATGTCCATAGAAAGCGAAAATAAAACACAATCTTAAAGAATACCTGTCCAGCAATGTAATCATTTAAAATTATGGGGAGTCCTCGGATCATAGCTTCTGCAATAGTCCCTGGACCAGCCTATAGAAAACGCACTGCTCATCAGATGGGTTATAATGTCTCACTTTTTTTTCTTTTGTTTTTGGTTGGAAGGTTTTGTTAAGGTGGGCCTTGACGCAACATGAAGGATGGTCTATTATGACTTGGTGTCAAGGGTTTGAGCATGAAATCAGAATTTCTGCATATAAGGGTAACGTTGCATGCATCTGGTTCTCCCGGACCCATAGTGATAGGAGTCTCGTGCATTAGGTTGCTCTTTTTTTTGGGCTGTTTTTTGGCTGGGGCTCACTGGGGAAGGTTTGTTGATGTCAGTGCAATGAGAGATTTACCTTAGTGATAATGCAATCACAAGCACCCATACATTCCTCCATTTTAGTGACAAACCCCTTCACCTGAAATATTAAAGCAACTTCTTTCACATACAATACACACTAGAGAGAGATCATTGGCAAGCAATACTGCAAGTAAACATAGATATGATCCATAGCGGATACTATTTGTCCTTGAGGGAACCTAAAAATGCAGAAATTTATCCAAAGCACAATACAAAATCAGGATATGGGAATCAATCTGAAACATATGGCAGGAGCTTAGGAATAATTTCAGAAATACATTCAAAATAAATTTAAGGGGAGGAAAAGATGCATCGTATGAAAAAGGAGCTGCAAATACTGTCATTCTAAGAAAAAGTGATTGAAGTTTTGCTGCACAATCACCATAGAGCATAGTTCAGTAGAATCAGTGTCCCCAGTAACAATTATAGGTTAATTAAACTTCCTAAAAATGATCAAAAATTTTATTTAAAATTGGTTCTGTGGGCAGTACATGGTATAAAATGAGTTTAAACAGGTAAATTACTTCCAAGCTACTGCAAAAAACTTCCTAGGAAGTTTAATACCTGTACAGGAATCTTCCAGTCAATTGAAAGCAATCTGCTGCTGAGCTTTTTATTGTGGCCACATATCACAAGGACCTGACCAATTGGTTCGCCAAGAGCCTCATCATATAACACCTTGCCAAGTGCCCGAGCAGTAGCCTCAATGGGACCCATCCCTTCCCCACCACCCATCACCAATACAGCTGGAAGATCCTCATCCATTCCAAGCTCCTTTCTCAATTCGTCCTAGTTGTTGTAATATGAAACAAACTAGTATAATTAGCATTGTCTGCTTCAGAGACATTGAAATAAGCATGCAAAGGAATCAATCCAAACTATCATTTCAATGGACATATCCATTCCTATATGAAATTTCATTAAAAAAAAACTAGTAAAAAGGTCATCAACTTTCACTTAGTACAAAATAGCACACACTCGAAATTTTTGGTAAGTACTAAAGTAAACAACAGTCTTCCCCCCAAACAATCCCCAAAAAAACCACAAAAAAGGTGAACTTACAATAAATAAAAAAGAGCTCATGTTCTTTCCTTCTATTCTATAACTAAAGGACACTAAAGTAAATAAGACAAGACTTTGTATGATCCTCGCGGTTTGGAATTAATCAAAATAATAACAATGTTGACATTGACAGGAAAATACCCCTAAAGACTTGTGTACAACATAAATCGGCTCAAGAAGAAATCATCTTTCGATTAATACTTCTAAATTGATTTTTGTAAGCACAATATGTCTGTACCAACAAGCTTTATGCACTTTGAAATTATAAAGTGTGGGTGAGATATTTGAACAATCTCACGCATAGATTTTGAATTTTCAAAACAAATCATAAGTAACACACTAAATTAAATAACATAAAACATAACACACACATCATTTGTTGTACCTAAATAAAATGATTCTCATTATGCCAGCTCCACAATGTTTCGGATCAGGCATTGTTGAGTTGATCCGCAAAATTTGTACACTTCTATGCAAGTGTACATTAGGATTAGGTGGATGTTTATATATTTCTGTTCATTCATAAATGAGTGCTACAGTCTGGCTTTTGTTGATCACAGGTAACTAGACTCTTTTTTCCTTTTTTCATAATTTCCTTTTTCATATAGGCAACAGAGTTTCACCTGTTATATATTTAACTGCATGTGTAATACGAACACACGAGAGATATTCACATAAATAGCTGTGTTGAACTTTGTACTTCGTACAGAAAAGGGGAATCAGTCATGCCACACAAATGCCACATGTATTGTTGTACAATACTTCCTATTTTCAGAGGTGTGATGTTTGAGGGTCCAACTTTTCGGTACCTCACCTCCACTTTTTATTGAATAAAACCATTACACTTGTAAGTAGTAAAGTTTTCTTATTTTACTATTTTTTATCACTTTATCATTTTTTCAATCAATGATTGCAAATCATCCAAACAAAAATGAACGGTTACACATGAATTCTAGTACGTACAGAACCATACCATAGCCTTATCCGATGTTTGAGGGTACATAACATCTGAAACTGTGCACACCCTACTTGTTATCATCTCTAAAATTGCAGTTTGATCCACCCAATTTCATTCAAATTGAATCATGTAATTAGCGTTGATGTTGAACAGGCAATTTGGCAGACATCGGCTGGAATGTGCTATTTTGTTTTGGTTTTACTGACTGACAGTCCAAGTTTACTTGTGAAACATTAAAATGCGATAGGACTCCGCATATGTCAGAATGGCATCAAAGTTGAACAGCTACTTAGAAAGATAACTAACCTTTGGTCGCACAGGCTTCACAAAGGAAGGCCGCACAGGAAGGCCATGAACCTTAATTTGAGAAGTCTGAAGGCCAGCTTTCAATGCCCTCTTGGCCACGTCTTCAGATGGGCAGTAGCATCTTGTTACAAGTTTATGAAACCTTACACAAGTAATACGTACAAGATCAGACATATGCAAGTGAGAGCATAATTAGAAAAATGGGGGTAGAACATACCAAGTAGGATGACAAGTGCTTAAATCTGTTATAACAGTGGTAAACACAATCTTCTTCAAAAGACCCTTTGCCCTCAAGATACGAAGCGGAACATGTTGCATCAAAGGATGTACACTGATAATAATATTTGGCTGGTATTTCATCAAACCTTTAGCAACCTCTCTGTGGAATTTAATACGAGAATTAGATAAGGAGCAAAAAGCGAAAATGCCAAAGCAGTTACTTTAGACAATACCTGAGACACTTGCAGAAGCTAAACTAAATCTATAAAGCAGAGGAAAAGAATGATTTTCTATGAGTCCCATATGGGCCAAGTTGCAAATAACAGCTTGAAGGCTAAATAGATGAAGAAAGTTTCCAAGAGAAAGTCAACAACTCTGGAATAAAGATAGTAAAGAAAGTAATGTTTCATGCTAGGAAGGTATAACATTAGTTCTGCTTGTGAAGACAGCTGAAAGAGGTCCAGAATGTAAAGAAAAATCCCATGATAACCATTATGGACCCCAAGATAGGTAAGACTTCTGTTCGATTAAATACCGTCGAATGGAATGTTATTCGAGCCTATTCTGATGCATCTCCCGAGGAGGACGGTCTCACTATACAACAGGTTTGCTTTCTTCATCAAGGAGAGTAGTCGTAGTTGACTGATTTTCAGAGTGAGTCAGCATATCACATGCAGAAATTCAAATCAGAAGGAAACGCAGAATGAAGCACTTAGAAGACAAATGTTATCTTGACATTAAGACTTTCAAAAGAGGAAAGCATTCTTTAAATGGCTTACATAAAGAGTCAGTAACAAGTCTCTCTCTTTTTTCGATAAGAAACAGTCAAGTTTATTAATAAACAACCAATAAGAAAAGTTACAAACCCTGCCAAAGGTGGATAAGTCATCCTACACAACAAAAAAAAAAAAATCCTACGCAATGATAGGTGAAAACAAATGACAGATAGTCATAACAATGGAAATTGACCATACCTATACAAGAAGTTGGCCAGCTCCCAGTAATACAAAAGAGAGGAATATCCGCAAAGCCCTTAGACATTAAGGCTCAAAAGGAAGCCAAGAAATACAACTAAGTGCCATCCAACAAAGTCCCACTAAATTAAACAACTTATTCCAAAGTGAGAGCGCCATGAGACAATGAAAAAATAAATGATCCATACTCTCATTTCCATCTCTACACATGACACATCACTGTGGTACAAGACAAGTCTTAGGTCTACTTCTTTGAATTGAAGCACATCATTAGTGTTGATCTTACCATGAGCGAGCAATCAACCATACACAAATTTAAACCTTTAAAGGCACATTAGCTTTCCAAATAATCAATGTTGAAGAAATAATGGAAGTGTGGAAACATCAATCAAAGAATCAAGGAAGGATTTGCATGAAAACACAACCGTTGGATCAATAGTCCAACATCTTTTGTCTAGCCGATCTTGGATCAAAGAAACATTATTAAGCATAGAGAGAAGCACCAATAACTCCGAACATTCTTTATCATTAAGACTTTTATGGAAACCAAAATTCCAAAAAAAAATGTGGTAAGAGTAGGACCGAACGAAAGATGCAATTGAATGATCATTATAACAAGATAATCGATAAAGACGAGGAAAGATACTAGAGAAAGAAGACTTTACAGCCCAAATGTCCTCCCAAAAATGAACACTCATTCTATCTACCACAATGAACTTAAGAGGTAACTCTTGAGAAATAAACTTCGATGGCCTTCAAAAACTACTCCTTTTTGTAATCAATATTTGCTCCTAATAACCGAGTGTCACAATGAATGTCACTCCAATGGGAATCTCTAAAGTGATTTCCCAACCAAAGTTACATTTCTTTTCAACCAATTCGCAATCGACAACAAATCAAGTGATCCCTCCTACCCTCTCCCACCCCTTCCTATAAGAAATTCATCATCAATCCTTCAATCTTCCTAGGAACCAAATAAGGCATGAAATAAATTGGCATAGTAGCCAAAAATGATTGAATCAATGTAATCTACCTCCTCTAGCAATAAAAGTTTTCTTTCGTCCATCCAATCTTTTCCCCAATTTCTTAATAATAGGATCTCAAAAAGACCTACACATTGGACTACTACATAAAGGGAGACCCAAATACTTAATGGGCAACAACCTATTGTGCAGCCCAACTCCACAGCTAACCTATCTATCTCATCCTGACTAGAATTTATACACAGACCTTAAGCCCATAAATGACCCCAAAAACTTCCACAATCTTTAAATTTCTGAATTCCTCCTCATCCCCCCAAAAAAGAAGATAGTCTTTTTCTCAAGATTTTGATCGGTCCAATTCACAGTATACGGAGTATAAGCACTTTGGGTAACATTAGTGATGACTAATGTGACTACTTGGGTCGTAAAGGTTTTACCCAAGTATTTCACTTTTTGCACTATTCCAAATTCCATTAGAGTTAACATTGCCATATAGCAAACACTATCCTTTGGTCACATGGAACCCTCAAATACGTACTAAGATTTTGAAATGTTCTCCTAATTTCAAAGATATTTCGCCCATTTTGAAGGCAAGAGTTATATGACCAAATCATCATGCCTTTCTTTTGAATTGAGAAAACCTTCAAAAGAAATTAAAGAGCTTTTTGATGCTCTTTGGGATCGAGTGATGCAATCTTAACCGTAGTGTGATGCCTAAGGAATTCTTCTGAATCAACAACTTCCTTTTTCAAGTTTTTTTGTCTAATATACTCTTTTTCTCTTTATTATTCTCCACTTATAAAATTGCAACCAGGATATCTTGCTTACTTCTTTATTAGACGAAAATCTTATATGTCCAAATCTAACACGTTCCTACATCAATCAATCAACTCAAGTAGCCTAAAAGAACACAATCAGTACTTTCAAGGGAATAGTTAGATCCTAGAACAGACACTAGAATCTATTCGGCTTAACTCGACTTGATTTTTCTGACATGCAAAAGAGAGACAAAGAAGAGTAGAATTCAACTCCCAAAGAGAGGGACATAAGAGATCAATCCTTGCCTTTGATAGGAATTAGCCCCCCAACCTCCTAACATCACAACTGCTCTAACTACGATAGGCCTGATCGGTTAACCTAACTTAGTAACTCTAAATTATTTTGTATCCTGTAAACCGTCACTCCAACAGTCAATATCATGCTCCAGAAATTCAAGAAATGTTTTCACAAAATATCTAGCAACCAAACAGGTCCAAGAGCTAACCAATTTAAACACCACCCCATTCATTAAACCTACAACATCTCTTCCACATCCACACATTAAAACCCTAGACATAGAAGCTTTTCGTTACATTAACTCCACCATATTATTGATTGCATGCAACATTATTCCACATTTTCAATCAATTTGCTCCATCGTTTGTGACATCAAGCATTGAAGGAAACAATGCTCTGCACTTATATGCAAGGTGTGAATTACAATATGATCATGAAACAATGTTGGGTTCTTTCTAGATTTATGGCTAAAGATATTGTAGTGTTATCATTATCACCAACAGGGGCAGAAGCCATAAATCTAGGGAGAAAAGCATAATTTTTTTGGTGGATCCATAAACCACCATAAAGTAGATTTCATGTCAACCTGGAGGAACATGAAGACACTAACTCATCATGCAAAATATAAAGTCATCTTTCCGGATGCACCATGTATTTAACTTATAATTATTACCTCTGGAATTACAATTGCTGGTATATTATCTTACCGAATACTTGTTTTGGAATAATGTTCCAACAAGATTATATGAGATGAACCCGATCGAGGTCCAATTAGATGTGATGTTTTTATCTTATCATTTTATGTTTTTATTGCTTTAATTTTTAAGATCGCAATGAGATCAAGATAGATCCATCAACATGACTTGAATCGAAGGATTGATTAGTCTTATGAATTGAATAAAACAAGGACAACAAAAACTGGGCAGAACAATTTCTACATCCATTTGTTATTATTTGTTCCGTAGTTTTGCATCATAATGGAGGGAGACACTGATTAGAGAAGAAATACAAGCTAGGTGTGAAGCACGAGACAGCGGGTCCAAGATGAGGGCAGCCTCTCCATAGTGACAAAACCAGATAATAGGTTTCCCAATCTGCTCCCCCAGCAGGGGTTAGGTTGCAACATAAGCCCCTCCTCCCAGCATCCTTGATCGTCAAGAACCAGTATTGAGTAATGGTGTTTTACTTCAAAACAACATGACTGAATAATCCATATCGTTTCCTCCAAAAAAAGGCCTCCATGCAGAAATTTCATGTGATAAAATTGATTATATGTCAATAGACAAATATTTCACTTTTCAATACCCCTAATATATAGAAATTTTCATTTTGAACACGAAGATGTACTCTTGGTGGAAGTTCACATGAGAGCAGAGGTCTTGTATTCAATATGACCAAGGGACTTTCAAGTGAATTGAATAACCTGTGCAACATTACAAAATAGTTTGTTTCAAATTTATGAACAGATAATCGCAGATTGCAGCCCCAAATGTACACCCAAAATATATTATATACACACATCAATCACAAGAAATAACTATTAGAGGCAAACTAAAATATGAAAAAAGTCTCACCTAGCTATAAAAGTTGATGTAGCAGCAAAATTGGATTGATGCACCAGACGAGGAGCAGAAGCATAGTATGTCATTTTCCACAGAGGCCCATGTTTCACCAAGAAGTTATAACTTCGTGGCAATTGGTTAAATGGCCAAGGAGTATGATCTGTCCACAAATCAGTAACAAACACCTGCAACACACAATCTTTAACAACAGAACATGATCAACAATTATATAATCATATGTACACCAACACTTCTCCTTATTAACTCAAACCAATCCATCAAAACTCACCTGATATTCATCACCAAATTCTTCATTAAACGCTGCCTTAATGGCCTCTGCGGAAGCCCGATGACCCCCACCAGTGTCACTCATCAAAATGAGCACCTTTTTCGGATTATCTGATTCAATTCCATTTAAGGGTAGTCCCTCACCCTCCAAAACACCACTTCCATTATCGCTCAACCCATTATTCTCTTCAGAAAGATTACCAAGCGAGGCAAACCCAAGAGGGATTCTCTCACAATGAAACCTAATGGCTTTATTGTACTCACTGAGAATTCTTCGAAAACTTGAAGAGCATTTACTATTCAAACTCAAAGAAGCCACAACCTTTGGCTTCTTTTCACCAACCCAACTCCCAAACCCATCGAAGTACAAAAAATTGGGCAAAATACAAGGGTACCCTTCTGAATTTAAGTTGTTTAACTTAAAATCAAATGCATAGCGACCCAATTTGGATACAAAGCCAAAAGAATTACTGGTTTCTTGAGTCACAGATGAAGTCTGCATGGTGGGTTTGTCTACAGAGGTAATAAAGAGCTCAACCAATCAATCCATTGGAATCATCATCACGAAAGAAGAAATGGGTATTCTCTGAAAGGAGAAAACAAGAAGAAACAGAAGAAAACAATTTATAGAGAGAGAAAGAGAGAATATTTGGCAGCCAGAGAGAGAGAGAGAGAGGAGATTTTGAGGAGGTTTTGCAGCCACAAAGAGAGGATTTAGGGGAGAGGAAATATTCCACGGATTTAAAATAAAATACCCATTGGATTGCACCAGTGCATAAGGAAATCGCAAAAAAAACCCAAGACCAAAGGAGGTCACTAATCAAACTGGACAACGGAAGTGCACCTGACAGATGACTAGTGTCTACTGAGAGGTCTTCCTTAGTTTTCACTTTTTAGGGTTGAAGTTTAATTTATAGGTAAACATCACGCAGACACTTTGTTGCAAACGTATGTCACATGGAGAGAATCGAATGTTATAATAAGGTATCAAGTGTCAAGAGATTTTTTACTGTCAAAGTTGATGTCCCTACAATACCAAAAATGCCCTTCAAGCGTATGTTAGAGAAATTCAGGATGTAAATAATATTATTATTTAATTAAGAATTTGAATACTTGATAATTAACTACAATTTCAATATTAATAATGGAATTACCTATAGTTATAATTATGCATGATACTTAATTCCAGTCATCCAACTAATTCTACTTGTTAAATACAATAATATAGAATTTGTTTTATGAGTTATCCATTAATTGCAATTTATGCACCCACCGCCACCTTGCATGATCCACCTTCGCCACCTCTAGAGCTCCCCCAACCCCTTTCTCTTCAAACACACTCCACAAAACCAAACCATCCCACCATACTCCCATCAGAACAGTTCCATTGTGAACTTGCAATCTCCATCAATGGGGTTCCTGTTAAAGAGTGTTGATGGAGGTTGTTGGAGGCGTTCTAGTGGTCTGAGAGAGACACTAAGACATAGTGCAATAAGGTGGGAGTGAGGGAGAGGTGGGTGATTTTAGTTCCGTGGAGTATAGGCTTGTTATACAATAATATTAATTGACTAGCTAATGTCTGTGCCTGAAGGCACTGTGTGACACAACAAAATCACTCAAATAAAAAATCAAACCCACAAAAATTAGCAAATAGGAAAAAAAAATTTAGTAAACAAAAAAGAAATCATAGAACCCATAAATACTAATTGAGCTGAATTTAAATAACCATAATTGACTATCACATCAATATTTTCAACCCTATATTAAATATGCACATAATAACTCAATACTCACGATCATCACGCATACACATTTTATCTAATAATATTACATAGAGATGAATTATTTATAGCAATGCAACATTATTTCCTCCATGGAACAACAAAAAATTCTATGCTTAATTAAACATCAATTCTTACCCTTGAATAACCATAAAACCCATTAAGCTTGATTTAAAGTAGTCATAGTGGCAACTGAGCAACCAAATAATAATAAAAAATTCCTTAAATTAGTAATTGAAACTTTTGAATGAACTACCTAAAGTTAGGTAAATACAAATTAGTGAAGCATGCACGACTACAAATAAAAAAATTGACAAAAAAAAAAAGAAACAAAAATTGCAAGGTCAAACAGTAGAATTGCAAAAATATACACAAACCTCATAATTTTCATTCACGAAAACTTTTTCAATATAACATGATGGTCGAATGAGCAATTCGGCAAAACAAAGTATTTTAATTATATACAAATGGTTTTACATTTACACTTTATTACTCACACTATGCTGAAATGAACCTCATTTCATTTGATTTTGGCAAAAGTTTCTTGAAAAAAAAATTCAAATCAACTTAAAAGTTAATTGTCAATTTTTCTGGCCAATAAGTAATATATAATTAAAAAAAATTTATTAATAATTTCAAAGATATTGTTCAACTGTAGAGAAAAAAAAATACCATAAGCATTGTGAAAACAAAACAATGTTAATGCCGCAACAGTAAAACAAAGTTATAGCTGAAAAATATATATGAGAATAGAATAATACTTTATCAAACAGTGTACATTTGCAATTGATGATCCTAAAAATTTCATCCATTAAAAAGTCAACATTATTTAAGCCAAAGAAAAAGGGTAAGATTCCAAAGTGCACCACTTACCAAATATTCAGAAAGGAACCAATTCATGGCTAAGAAAATCAGCAAGTAACTACATTCATCGATGTTCAATTCCCCATTCAAAGTAGTCATACACTAAATGCACCTATTTGACATTTCATGTTTCATTTTTGTCCTAAAGTTGAAAACATATTCTAAAGCAAGCAAAATTAATATCATACATTAAAGCTGAAAATGCATCCTAAACTAAAGCTAAAAATATATCCTAGAATTGACTTTTATATATCCTATGAGGTCACCTCTAATATGTCATTGCTAGCTGGTTGAGGACAAAGTTGGGGAGGAAGAGGTCACTAACTAACTGTTGGTCTAGTCATAATCTTCAACAAACAGAGATAAGTAAATAACTGCCCTGCCAATACATCTCTTAAAAGGACAATAATTATCAATTCATGTGCATCAATTCAATTCAAACACCCAAAGTATATAGATAGTCAATGGTTATTATCAATTCAAAATCAGTGTTATCTAATTATAAGCTTGATTTATATGTATGACATGATATGAAGGTGCTGACATAATGTTGCTATTTGGCATGCATGCACATGCAGGAAGACTTCAAAGACATGGACAAAAGTTAGCCCTATTTTGATTGACGATGGACATGCATGGAGAAAGTATGGACAAAAAATGATCCGCAATGCCAAACACCCAAGGTAACTAATTTCTTTCATGACTTTAAACAACCTTCTCCTATTTGCTTTTAAATTAATTAGGCGATTATTTCAACACACAATATCATGTCACTAAACTAAAGCCTTAAAGCTTTTGCCTTTTGTGGGTTTAAGCCCATAAGGTTAATGTATAAATAAGTACTTATCAAATTAATTGATTGATGTTTGTAGGAACTACATTAGGTGCACTCACAGGTTTGATCAAGGGAGCCAAGCAACCAAACAGGTGCAAATAACTGAAGATGAACCAGCGATATATCGAACCACGTACCACATTGATTTCCATCATATTTCCAAGAACTTTAAGAATCCCTAATACACTTTTCTTTCCCTTTGCACATTCCTTTTCTTTTATGCATTCAAGTCCTTCAAACTAGAGCACTTAGGATGGAGTTACGCTTTCCAATTCCACTTCTATAGATTCTGTTTCCTTCAGTGGAAGAATCACAACCTGGCTCCTCTAGGGTTCCTTGTAAACAATTCTACTCGTCTCCGACTAGATGTCATACTTGATTCCTGGCTTTCTCTTCTTATCCGTAGGACTAGTTGTCTTCCACTTCCAAATTTCTATGTTAGCCATAGTAGTTCCATCGCTACGGCTAGAGAACATAGTCATTTAGAGCGTATTTTGTCTGAGAAAACCCCTTCATTGGTATCCAAAGTTGATAGGGATAGCAAAGAGTCCAACTACATCTTTGAAGTGGCCTCTTTATCACTCAAAGTTGTGGGGGCCATATTGTTTCAGATATTTCTTATAGATAGTGCTCTGAATAGAATTAGAACTTTGTACTAGATCCCTAATTCGGTACGATTTTGCTAGCTTTCTCCAGAAAAAATAGTTGATTCATTCAGTCCAAATGAGGTCAACTTTTACGAGTCAATTTTTGAGACTAGGCTCTGCTTTCCCATACCTTAGTACATTAGTGTGCACGATAAATTTTGCCCAATAGATGTGATGGGAATAGATCTCTCTCCAGATGAACTCGAGTTCATCAATGTGGTGGATTCTGCAACAAGTAGAGTTGAGAAGGCCAAAAGGGGTCTAAGGAGTGATGATGAACTGCTCTTGGGATTATCCGGTCGATCCTGGGGGGTGGCTGGTCATCCCTGGCACACAGAAAACAAGTTAGAAGGGCGCCGAAGTATTTTTCGGCGTATCCCCTCCAACAATCAAGTCAGTTATTTGAGAAAGGGGAAGAAGAAAACACTGTATTGCTTTTGAGAGGTGAATTTGTGTACCTTTGTAATGTGTTTTGGAGGACTATTTATACCTTCAAAGACCCATCATTACTGATGGTCTAGACAATAGGTAGTGTCTAGAAATGGGGCAGTGTGCCTCCTATTTTGCATAGGAACCCCTATTATTAATTGCTCAGTGTGTCGAGCACTTAATGCTCTTTCTTCAATGTGGGGACATTAAATGCACGGGTCCTGGATCATTTAATGCTCCCATTCCTCAGCTCCCAAAGCTACTATGGATGTTCCATCGCTTAAGGATTCATTAATTATTTGTTTGAAACAATCGTGTCAATAGGGGTAGTTCTATCTTTTTACCCCTATTCTACGCTTTAAGCCACGTGTTTGACTCCCCTTGGTTGAATGTCAAGTTTATTCTACTGTTCTGGCTTCATTGTGCAGAGTGCCCTCATGATTTCTAGTCTAGTTTAGATGCTCAATTGTAAATCAGTAGCCTTTCCAGAAGTCGAGAGATAGTGGCAAGATCAGGGTTTCAATGGGTACCTCGGAGCTGAGGACACTTGACTCCCCTGAGTGGAGGTACCCTTGGAGCTGAGGGCATATGCCTTGGCGCCGAGGAACATGTCTTGTCATAGCAAGGGTCTTGGTGCCGAGGACATGCGTCGTTGATCTAACACCCCTCCTCGAAGTGTCCCATCAACTGTCTCCAGCCTTTTGATCTTTGTATGGAAGGGACACATGTCGTCGGAAGGTGAAAGGGCTTAACTGCCTCGTCATTGCCTTAGCCATTTTTTGCCCTTTGGAGATCGTGCGCATTGAATGCGCCTGTCATCGTGTCTTGTGCTCAATGATGAGGACAGGGCCTATATAAACAGAGCCCTGTCCTCCATTTTTCACTTTTGCTCCTTTGGTCACCAGACTCTCATCGGAGAAATCATTGGACAATTCGCCGGAGACTTACTACTTCGAAGAACCACCACCTTTTTAGTCATCGTTCAAAGAAGAGAAAGCCCTCTTAAGCCTCCAGTCCATCTTTCCAACCTTTTTTCTAGTAAATTTCATTCTCTCCTTACTTTTGCTTTCCTTCTTCATTTTTTCGGCGACTAGGCATCTTACTAGTCCCTATTTCCTTTGTTTTTTTGGTGACTGTTTATTTCTTGGGCTTCCATCGTCTTTCCCTTGTTTCTGTGTCTAGTAGTGTCCCTTAGGATTCTCGTTTCTAGAGAACACCCCTTGGGATCCTTCTCTCTCTCTCTCTCTCTCTCTTCTTTGTAAACATTGCTGAGGAATCATTGCCCTGCTGCCGAGGTTCAAGAGGCAGGGACCTCTAGGCCCAGAAAGTACACGATTAGGGCATCCAACAAATAACCAACTTCAAAGCCCATTATGACATCCCCCCGCAGCGTCGGCGTTGACGATATTGACCCAGCTCGTCATTGCCACAACGCTGGCACCGATGATGCTATGCCTTTTTATACCAAGGCAATCATGGAAGATGGGATTAGATTCCCCTTCCCCCTCTTGTTCTTCAATTCTTGTCCCGGTTCTGCCTCTTCCCTGGGCAGTGTTGTCTAAACGTCTTTAGGATAATAATGGGGGTAATGGAGCTAAACAGACGCCTTGGAGTCAATATCGGCCTCGAGGACATTCTCTTATGTTACTCCCTACTAAAGGTGATGCCCCAACAAAATTTCTATCTCAAGGCTCGGGACCCCTCCATGTATCTTGTCACTCACCCACCTGACTTTGACAAAGGATACAAGGATGACTTATTGGTCTTCAGTGGTGCTTGGGAGAGAGGGGTTGGCCCCGAGTACGTCGGCCTAAGCTACCCCAAGGAGTGGCGGACGACACGTATGTCGGCTTCTCTTCTTGGCTCTTCTATCTTCTTTAATTTAATGTGCAAGTCCTGACGCTCTTCCTTTCTTTTGTGCAAATGTTTCCGCTCGTGAGGTTGCTCCCCCACCTCGGCACCTAGTTAACTTTGCTAATCTCGTCACCGTTTGGGGATATATCAACGACTGGTTTGGTCGATCAGCACACGTACTTCTAGACAATAGACCAGGGTACAAGAAGTTCTCTTAACTTCCTCAGCCCTATAATCCCTCCTGGTGGTCCGAGCATTTTGAGCAGATTACGGAGTAGGACTTAGAGCAAAATTTGGAGGAGGACCTTGACAGGGCCACCGAGGCCAAAGTAGAAGGGGTTGTAGAGGAGGAGACTGAAGTTAGGGAGCCCTCTACCACAATTCATCCCGAGACTAGCACGGCCGGGAGAGAGACTTGGCCTGACTTTAATATAATCCAGAGTTTAGACCAAGAAGATGCACTTGAGGCTACAATGTCGCGCCAACCTCGCACTGACCTCAACTTCCTGAATATGAGGGCCGCCCTGAGGGGCAGGGGGTCTTCTAGTAACATCCCTCCACCCCCTCTAAGGATCAACATCAACGCCCCTCTTCCTCCGATCCCATCGAGGTCCTTTGGTCTGGGCCAAGTCTGCTACCGAGACACTGTAGAGGAGGAGAGGAGGACAAAGCAAAGGCACGATGGGCTATGCCGAGGCAGGGGCCTCTCGTCATAGCAACAACAACAACAACATCAACAACAACAAGAAGATCAACAAATTCCTCCTCCTCCACCACCGCCTGTCGCCGAGGAATGGCGTCCTCGGGCCTGGGATCGAAACAATAGGTTGATCAGAGTGAATGACTCAATAGTCAATGATCCTCACGTGGCCTACGCTGTAAGTGAGACTTTTCACTTTGGTGCTGATATGGAGGTGCACCAGGCCCGATCGACCAATGACCTCTTCCACTCTATCATTTAGAACTCCTTGGTGGTAAGATCAATCACTACCTTATTTTAAGTTCAACTTTCTCTACCTTGGTGTGACTTTTTTGCTTTCCTTTTGAACAAGCCTCCCAGTAGATATCGATTATTGCTACGCACTATCATGCTCAGAGGCATGATCTTCAGCAAGCTGAGAGGGAGAAAGCCGAGGCCAAAACGGCCCCTACCATGACCTGGGAGGATGTGGCCACTCGGAACAATACATTGCCCACCTAGGTGGCCCAGATTGAGCAGCTATTGAAGGACAGTGAGGTGGCGAAGGTAGGCGCTAAAAAGCTCAGTGTTGCCCTTGTCGACGCTGGAAAAAAAATTACTGAAGTGACACAGCGTCTCTCCGCAGCAAATGCGAAGGTAAAGGAGTCGGAG
Source organism: Ilex paraguariensis (assembly GCA_963454935.2). NCBI lineage: Eukaryota > Viridiplantae > Streptophyta > Magnoliopsida > Aquifoliales > Aquifoliaceae > Ilex > Ilex paraguariensis. Next base: position 143,334 of record CAUOFW020000181.1, on the reverse strand, counting down.
CAGACCTACTTCACTCTTACCTAGGAGTTAGACAAGGTCAAGGCTGAGGTAGAGGTGACCAAGAAGTCAGAGGAAGAGATACAATATGAATGTGCTAATGATTTTCTCGTCACCCTTGAGGAGAATAAGAAGGAATTCTTTAAGAAGGGTTGGGATGAGGCACTCCGAGAGGCGGGGGTCCCTCCTGAATCCCTTTGTTTCTGATGCACATGTACGTGCCCTCAGAGGAGGTTGCTGATGAAGGTGCCAACGCTCAAGTGCAGACTTCGGTTTCTTTTGATGTCGCTGCCCCTCCAGAGGCCGACCCTCGAGCTCCTACCCCATCTGTTCCTGCTCCTGCCGTCGACACCCTTAATGCTACCTCCTCCCCCAATATAGAATAACTCTTTGGGGTTACTGCTGGAGACGCTAGTGGCAAAGTGGTCAGCCCTCCGCCTTCCACAGCCTAGGCTTAGGTCTTTTGTTTCTTTTGCATTTGTACTATCTCTTTTTTTTTTTGAAATGAACAAATCACTTTGCTTCTATATGCATGTTTCTTTAACTTTTACGTATTGTTTATAACTTCTAACCCAAGCTTCTAACTTAAGCTTTTAACTAAAGCTTTTAACTTAAGCTCCTAACTCAAGTATTGACCATCGGGATCAGGAAGCATAGAGTTTTAGGACAATACTTGTATAACATAGATGTACCCCTCGCCCTCGAGCATTGTCAAACCCGATGGGTGCCGAGGATAAGTTTCCATGTCGGGGATGGAGGGTTCTGAGGGGCTCCGACGTCGAGGACACCGAACGATGCACTTTCACTCCGGTTAGCTTCACCTTTCTCGTCGTTGATCTGAGGGAAGGGCATTCTCACCTATCCCCCTATACTTAGTTTGAGATGCTTGCACCCATGTACTTGTACAAGCATACCCATGTTCGACCTCGGGGGTCGTAAGAATCCTTAGGGGTAATCATACCGATGTTTCCAGGTTCCATTTCCTTAACCCATCATGTATCCTAGGATTCCCACATAAGATGGGATTTTAATGATTCATGCATTCTTCATGACAAAGTATCTCCATCCCAAGCAGGGTGTTTGATGACTTCTCTCATTCAAGGGTCATTTTTCATTTAGGGGGTATGCCTCTGCATGCCAGTTATAGGCTGGGGGTTCCCGAGTCTTGGTTCCCGGGGCTATCCCCTATCCAAGAGGCTTGCTCCTATTGCTCATTTAGCAGCAAGAGTCCCTAAGACTATCTTCAGGGCCATGCCCCTTCCAGAAGACATGCTCTTGTTCATTATTTGGAGCCAGAAGTCCTTGAGGCTTTGCCTTCAGGGTCATGCCCCTTCCAAAAGGCTTGCTCCCGTTCATTATTCAGAGGCATGAGTGCTTGAGACTTTGCCTCCAGGGCCATGCCCTTTTCAGGACAACTTCTCATAGTGCGAAAATGAATTATTATATTCCTCAGAAGTAGTATTTTTTCAAATTCATTACATTCCAAGGACGAAGCACATCATTCCCTTCTAATTCTTCTAGCCTATACGACCCGGAGCCTCCTACTGACGTGACTTTACATGACCCTTCCCAGTGGGGACCCAGCTTTCTGTTTGTTGGATCTTGGGTGTTCACCACCACCCTTCTGAGCACAAGATCGCCTATCTGAAATTCATGAGGTTTGACCTTTTTACTGTAGAGTTTGGGCACTCCCTTTTGATACTTGGCTAATTTCAAGGCAACCATTTCTCTTATTTCCTCCATGAGATCCATATCCATGGTGAGTTGGAGATTGTTACTTCCAACATCAAAGGCTTGTGTCCTGATGGTAGGGAGGCCCACCTCCAATAGAATGACTGCCTCTACTCCATATGCGATGGCGTATGACGTTTCTCCCATTGAGGTTCGAGGGGTGGTCCTGTTTGCCCATAGGATGTTTAGAAGTTCGTCCACCCTTTTTCCCTTAGCCTTTTCTAACATTTTCTTAATCCCACTAATGATAGTCTTGTTGGAGGACTCTACCTATCCATTGACTTGCGGGTACGCTAGAGAGGAGTAGTAGTTACGGATTCCAAGATGCTCGCAAAAAAACTTGAATGGCCCGCTGTTGAATTGGGTCCCGTTGTCTGACACAGGTGCATGAGGGACTCCAAACCTTGTCACTATGTTCTTCCAGATGAACTTCTTGGTGTCTATGTCCCTGATATGGGTCAACGGCTCTGCCTCCACCCACTTCGTAAAATAATATGTCCATACTATCAGGAACCTCTTGTCTCCAAGAGCCCTTGGAAGGGGTCCAACCAGATCGAGTCCCCATTGAGTGAATGGTCAAGGACTGGTTAGTGGATGTAAATCTCTGGCCGACTATCTGATGACTGGGGCGAACCTTTGACACCGGTCGCATCTCCTTGCGTATGCCTGTATGTCCCTTTTCATTCGTGGCCACTAGTACCCTTGGGACATGATTCGATGGGCCATGGATCGTCCACCTGAATGCCCCCACATATTCCTTCATGTACCTTATACAGGAGAGGTTCAACTTTGTCTTCCTAGATGCAGAGCAGATACGGTCCGGAGAATAATTTTTGGTACAACTTTTGATCCGGAGAGATCCAGAATCTTGGGGTCTTCAATTTTATCTTCCTAGCCTCCTTGGGGCACTCTGGGAGTTCCCCGAAAAGGAGAAATTTGAGTAGTGGATTAATTCAACTAGGAGTCTCCTCCCTTTCCTAGATAGCTATCACCTTGAAAACATCATCTATGCTGGATTTGGGGAGGTATTTCATGACGATTCTCCATGTCATGGTGGATTCCAAAGCCAAGGCCAAACACGCTAAAACATCGGTATGGGCATTCTTATCTCGGGGTACCTGCTTGACTTCAACTCTCTTAAACTTTTGGAGTAAAGCCATCGCTTCATGGTGATAAGCTTTCATCCTGGGGACCCTTGCCTCAAACTCTCCGCTAACTTGGTTGACCACCAACATGAAATCGCATTGGACGTTTAGCTCCGTCGCTCCCACTGCATCAACGAGTTTGAGCCCAAAAATGAGGGCTTCATACTTCGCTTCATTATTGAAGGCTTTGAATCCTAGCCGAATAGCTTGTTCCATGACCACTCCCTTCGGGAGGACTAGCAACACTCCGATTCCAGAACCTTTGTTGTTAGAGGATCCATCCATGCAGAGGTTCCAAAAGCGATCCGGGCTAACTACAGCGGACCCGTCTAGGAGGGGAGGTTCCTTGGAGAATTCTATGCTGAAATCTACCAATACCTGTCCTTTTATGGTAGTCTGAAGTTTGAAATGGATATCATGATCTCCCATCTCCACCGCCCACTTGGCGAATCTCCCTGAGAGGTCTGCCTTCCTTAGGATTGCTTTCAAGGGTTGGTCCATCAGAACGGTGATAGGGTGCGCCTAGAAGTAGTGTCTCAATTTCCTTGCAACCGTGATTAATGCTAATGCTAGTTTCTCCAAAGGTAGGTATATCGTCTTTGCGTCTAATAGGGCCTTTCTCACATAGTACACCTGTTTCTGCTCGCGTCCAAGCTCGCGGACTAGCACCCCGCTAATTGCAAATTCTGACACGGATAAATAAAGGAATAACATCTCTCATCTAGTAGGGATGGATAGGGTTGGGAGGACCCTGAGGTACTCCTTGATCCCTCTGAGCGTATCTTCATATTTCTGACTCCAAGTATCCTTCCCAGCCCTCCTAATAGCCTCAAAGAAGGGCTTGCACTTGTCCGACAATTGAGAGATGAAACAATTTAGCACAGCTAACATTCCCGTGAGTTTCTGAACTTCTCAGACCATCCGGGGACTCCGTACGTCCAGAATAGCTTGTATTTGTTCCGGGTTGGCCTCGACTCCACCTTGACTTACTAAATACTCGAGAATTTTTGGAACTAACTCCAAAGACACACTTTGTCGCATTTACCTTTAACCCGTATTCTCGAAGGGTTGAGAAGCTGTCTGCTCGATCCGTAAGATGGTCGTCGCTCCTCCAACTTTTGACCAACATGTCATCAATATAAACCTCCATCGTATTCCCGATCTGTTGTTTGAACATTCAGTTCATAAGCCTTTAGTAAGTGGCCCCCGTATTCTTTAGACCAAACGACATGACCGTGTAATAGTAAACCCCCCTCAGGGTGAAGATAGTTTTTTCCTGATCGAACGGATAGAGAGGAATTTGGTGGTAGCTAGCCCTAGCATCCAGGAAGGTCACACGCTGGTGCCTCGCTATGACATCCACCAATTGATCCACCTTTGGGAGGGGAAAGTCATCCTTGGGGTAAGCCTTTTTTAAATCAGTGAAATTCACACAAACGTGCCACTTCTCTCCCTTCTTCTTTGCGCACATCGTATTGCACAACCATTCCAGGAATTGAACTTCCTGGATGGTGTTGGTTTCCTGGAGCCTTTCTATCTCCTTGTTTACTGCTTGGGCATGGTGCAGCACCATGCGTCGTGGTTTCTGCTTGACCGGCGTATGAGCGAAGTCAACAAGAAGCTTATGAGTTATCACCTTGGGGCTTACGCCCTTCATTTCCATGGCGTCCCATGCAAACACATCTGCATTTCGTCTCAGAAAGTTGGTCATCTCTTCTTTCTGGGCTAGGGGCATGGTAAAACTGATTAGGAAGTACCTTCCCTCATCTCTGTCCACCAGGAGCACCTTTTGGAGATCCTTCATTGAGTGATCTACCGGATCCGTCCGGGGGTCATCTACTCCTAATCACCTGGATTGCAGTTGCTATATATTCAAGATCTCCTCTAGGGCTCGCTCCTTCTCCTTGGAGGCGACCCCAGCTCTTACCGCTGAATAAAAATAATTCTTGGCGATTGCTTGGTCCCAACAGATCTCTTTCACTCCCTCCAGAGTGGAGAACTTCAATTTTTGGTGATAGGTGGAGTGCACAGCCCCTAGAATATGCAACCAGGCTCGCCCCATGATTATGTTGTATGGAGAATCAGAGTCGATGACCACAAACTCCGTGTTGATTGTGATGGGCCTGGTAGTAACTAGAAACGTGATCTTTCACAAGGGCAAGACATATGAGCTGTTGAACCCAACAAGGGGCGTACTGACTTTGGTGAGGTCCTGTGTACCAAGCCTCATACGCTTCAAAACTTTGAAGTACATTACCTCGGAGGAGCTTCCGGAGTTTACCAACACTCTTTTAATATCAAAGTTACCGATCTTCAAGTTCAGGATCAAGGCGTCCTCGTGGGGGAAGACTACACCTGCCAAGTCAGCATCGAAAAAAGTGATGTCTCCCTTGTTAGTTAGGGGCCTCTTGCTTAGCTGGCCCCCATTTACCTCATCCACCCTTCTTGTGAATGCTATTTTCTTAAGATTAGACCTGAGTGTCTTGGATGTTAGACACTCCAATGGGCAGACATAGATGACGGCAATTACATTGTCTCGGACGGTGACTTGGTCCTTGGCGCCTTGGGTCTCTTCTGGTGCTGTCTCCTTGATATATTCTCTCAAATGTTCTTCCTGCACCAATTTCTATAGGAAAGACTTTTAAACCCTATAATCTTCGGTAAGGTGTCCAAAGTCTTGGTAATACGAACATTTCACCTTCTGGTTTCAGGTGGACGAATCACCCTGCATCTTGGGCGGCCATTTGAAGAAGAGTTCTTTCTTGATCTTATGAGGTAATTTGTAGGGGCTCCTTGAATATGGTGTGGACCCCCATGAAGAAACTCCCCGTCAAAGGTGTCAATCCCTTCCAAGAAGGGGTGCCCTTTTTCTCCCTTTCCTTTTTCTTTGGGGCAAGAGTCTTCCCTTTGGCCCCACCATCTCATCCTTGATCTAGGAGTGCTTATTTATTCAAGCCAGCAGCTGTCCCATATTTGTTGGTGTTTTCTTGGTTAGGGACCGATAAAGATCGGTGTCTCTAGAGAGGCCTAGTCTGAAGGAGGCCGCCACCATGATCTCAGAACATCTTTTCACCTCATTTACCTCTTCTCAGTAGCGAGTGGCATACTGGTAGAGGGTTTCTCCTTCCTTCCATTTCAGGGTCAATAATGATCCGACGTCTTTGGGTCGCCTATTTCCTGTGATGAACCGGGTGGAGAACTGCCTGGTCAACTCCTTCCAAGACCCTATGTTGTAGGGTGGAAGGGTTTCAAACCATTTTATGGCGAAGTCTCCCAAGCTCATTGAGAATACTAGGCATAGGATTCGATGGTCCAAGTGGTACAAAGACATCATTTGCTTATATTGATTGAGGTGGGCTTTTAGGTCGGATCGTCCGTCATAAACCTTGAACCTTGGTACTGTAAAATTTTTTGGTACTTCCATCTCTAGAATACTCTTTGTGATGGGAGATTGGATACCTTCATCGTCTGTGTAGTCTTCCGGGGAGCCCTATCTCTTGCCTTAGAGTCCAACTGGGCTCTGAGATCACTCCCCTGTTCAAGGGGCATGCCTTTATATTCTCGGTGTGCCGGCCGGCATAATTCCTCGTCCCTTGGTGTCGGACGGAGAGGGTCAACCCCTCTTTGGACTCCTCCACGTCCCCTCGCCCAGACAATCCCCGACGGAGGTCATTCCAAGCCAATGGTCTTGCCCTCTTAGCTGAAACCTCTAGGAGACGCTCGTTGGCCCTCGGGCATTTTGGGTCCTTGGAGCCACTTGCTCGGCTACTTAGATGATTTCTCATATACTCCGATCCTACCTCCCTGACAGATGGTTCCCTGAACCTTGGTAGGTCTCGAAAACCACCATTGTCCTTTTCTAACTGTCGTAACTAATCTCCAAAATGTTCCTCGATTACCTCAGCCAATTGACGGGCCAAAGGGGCGGATCCCCTAGACCTGATACCTATACTAGTTTGGTGAGTTTGCTCCCTCGAATGAACGGAATGCCCCTTGTTGACATTCTCAATGTGGTCCTCCGCTCTCGAAATGGAGGGAGCCGATAAATCGATATTCCTTTGTTGAGGACCCTTTCTTTTTTGTCGAGTATTCACTATGATCACTGTTCTTCAAAAAATCTAATCGTTTCTCACAGACGGCGCCAGATTGTGCGCGATGAATTTCGCACAATAAATGTGATGGGAACAGATCTCTCTCCAGGTGAACTCGAGTTCGTCAATGTGGTAGATTCCGCAGCAAGGAATGAGTTGATGGGGGCTAAAGAGTGGTGATAAATTACTCTTGGGATTATTCAATGGATCCTAGGGGTTGGCTAGTCATCCCTGGCACACAGAAAATAAGTTAGAAGGGTGCTGGAGTATTTTTCGGCGTATCCTCTCCGACGATCAAGTCAGTTCTTTGAGAAAAGAGAAGAAGAAAACACTGTATTTTTCTTGAGGGGTGAATTTACATACCTTTGTGATGTGTTTTAGAGGATTATTTATACCTTCAAAGATCCATCATTATTGATGTTCTAGACAATGGGTAGCGTCCAAAAATGGGGTAATGTACTTTCTATTTTGTATGGGGAACCCCCATTATTAATTGCTCGATGTGCCAAACACTTAATGCTCTTTCTTAAATGTGGGGACATTAAATGCACAGGTCCTGGATCATTTAATGCTCCCACTTCTTGGCTCCCAAAGCTACTGTGGATGTCTCATTGCTTGAGGATTCATTAATTGTTTGTCTGAAATAGTCGTATGTCAGTAGGGGTAGTTCTGTCTTTATACCCTCTATTATGCGCTTTAAGCCACATGTTCTACTCCCCTTGGTTGAGTGTCAAGTTCATTTTACTGTTCTGGCTTCATTGTGCAGAGTGCCCTAATGATTCCTAGTCTAGTTTAGATGCTCAACTGTCAATCAGTAGCCTTTCCAGAAGCCGAGGTATTGTGGCAAGATCACGGTGTCAATGGGTACCTCGGAGCCGAGGACACTTGACTCCCCAAAGTGGAGGTACCCTAGGAGTCGAGGACATACGCCTTGGCACCGAGGAACATGTCTTGTCATATCAGGGGTCTCAGTGTCGAGGACACGCGTCGTTGATCTAACACCCTCCTCGAAGTGTCCTATCAATTAGTGAAACCCTTAATTACTTGATCATCAGCCCCACCTAGCTTACTCTGAACAACTGGAGGTTCTTAGTGGGTCTTGGAATTCTTTGGGCCAAAGCTAATGATGTTGGTGCTCGGCCTACACTAGCCAAGCTCTTGCACTGCTACAAGCTTACTTTGTGCTGAGGGCAAAGCTTAGGGTGATTTTATCTTTCCAAGAGAGGGAAGACTGACCTACTTACAGGCTATTCCTCTAATATCAAAGAGTGGAAGAATAAGTTTTTCATTGTCTTTGGGCCTGGATAGGGGTTTGCCTGTTCAAAGAGCATTTCTAGTCAGCCCTTTCTCATTCACCTTTTATAAGGGGTCCCCTCTGTCCACTCATAAGTAAATATCCCTTGGTCTTTTTCTTTGTTTCTCTCTCTCTCTCTCTCTCTCTCTCTCTCTCTCTCTCTTTCGTTTTATGCTCACACTTATCTTTTGTGCAGGTAAAGTTGGCCCCTTACCCCTGAATTCTAGTAGAGAGTGGAGATAACTACTGCTTACTCTACCAAAGATCTTTCCACCTTGGTGACCAAGCAATCCCTCTTTGATTAAGGATTGGGTCTAGCCCCTTCAGGCCTTGTTTATCCACCTTCGAGTCCCTCTCATTCTAGCGGTAAAGTTTGGTCCTGGGGAATTAAAGTCATATTAATTACTAAAGCTCTAACTCTCCTTTTGTTTTATTATAATCATGGTGCCCAAAATTTCAAAGAAGCTACTCAAAGAGTTTCTCTTGCAAAAGTCATAGGAAGGTGATTCTCCCTTGCCGAAAAAGCCCCAACTTACTCCTCCTCGATCAAAAGGTAAGTCTCTAAGCTGCTTCATGCTTCCTTAGTCTTCTTCAACCTCAAAAGGGTCTATGGAAAAGGGAGTAGACCTCATGAGAGCTTAAAACAAGGAGGAATCTCTATTGAAGGCTCCTTTTGGGGAGTTCTCACCAGAGGCATCAATGGAGAAAAGAAAGGAGAAGGTTTTTTGGGCCCGGTGGATCCTCTACGTGGGATAATGAAGAGGTAGCATTAGCTAGGCTTTACCATTTTGTTTTTAAGGAGGTGAAGGGGACCTTTGAGCTTGGGCTTATCTGGGTGACCAACCTTCTCGCCCTAACCATCGGAAGGGTAAGGCCTCTGAACCATTCTTTTATTTGCTCTTCATTTCATCAGCATTTTTTTTAAAACCTTTATATTCCTTTTAGCTTGCCATCCTTTCAATAAGTTTCTCCATTGCTGCTATTGGTGGGGAAAAAGGCTTGCCAAGAAAAGTTCGAGTAGCATTAATCTCAAATCCAGAAAGCAGAGGCTGAGTTGAAGTCTTTTGAAGAGAGACTTCAGTTGGAGAAGAAAGAGCATAAGAAGACCAAGAACTCTCTATTTGAGCAGCTGGCGACCAAGGATGAGTTGCAGGAAAAGCTCTCTGCTTCTTAAGGTGCATCCCTTGAATATTCAAGGAGGGCTGATAAATTAAAGAGGAGAAGTGGATTCTTTCTCACTCTCTCTCAAGGCTTTTGATCTCTCCACTACTTTGGAATATAAAGGGGTCGAGCTCACTTCCTTAGTGGAGTATGTTGTAAAAGAGTATAAGGAATTTGTTGATTTCAACAAGGAAGACCTAGAATACTATATTGGAGTTCTTGAAATTCCAAGATGATGATGACATAGACTCCATGGCCAAGGAGGATAAAGGAGAAGAAGCCATTAGTTTCTTTGTACTTTTTTTCTTTTCTTTGTTGTGTTTTTATTGTACTAGCTCTTTCTATACGTAATGAAAACTCTTTTTTCTATGGATTTTTCTTGGTTTATGTGTTGGATAAAAAAGTTTTTAATTTGCAATGCCTTCCATGTTGACCATTCAATGGCTAACATTCTAGGTTCCGACATACTATGATGCCCTAGGGTTGGAATGGGGTAGGGTCTTTAAGTCTCATGCTCAATTTTTAAGATTCATGGGCCATCTTACGAAGATCTTCGATCTAAATCTTTGCATCTACTCTCTTTTAGATGATGAACCACAACTTCACTAAACTCGTTACTACTCTTCTTTTAAGCAAAGTTCCTTATACTGCACATAAACCATTGTTAGCTTGATATAAGCTAGGCAAAATGCCTTTTGATGTTTTCCTAATGCTTTTGAGCTTTTGTTGGTTTGAGCCGAGCTAGGTTAGGTAGAGAAATAACATGGCCTTGATGTAGAGACTAGTATTTAACCTTAATAAACTTGTTGATGTGCCCATTCTGGACGACCTTTCTTCGGACTGGTAGATGTGTCAGTTCAGCTCGGCGGATCACGCTTTTTTCTTTTCTCTTGCCTATCCTCTTGATTCAAATGGGCATTGAGTGTATCTTCAGTATTCATATAACTTTTCACTCTAGAGAGTAGCTCAGTCATACTCAAAGGTGGATCCTTTGATAGAGAGAAAAGGAATTGGGAAGGCTATAGTCCACCTTATCATACACATTGTCAATTTGAAAAGACTTAGTGGTGAATCTTTTGACAAAGCTTCTTGATGACTTATTCCTCCTCGGACTTACATTGGGGATATAGGTGGGAGGCTTCCGGTGTGTTATCCCTCCTATAAAGTAAGAGATAAAAGAGGTACTGAGCTCTACAAATAAATCGATTGAATTGGTCTTTAGCTTGTTGAACCAATGTAGCGTAGTTCCCTTTGGTGTGGTAGCATCATGAGAGATTTATAAGTCTCTAGGTGGTTGAGTGGATCCCTTAACCCATTGAAACTCTATATGACGGGCATTTTGAACTTTGATGGGAGAGGATAATTGGAAACATCTGGGGTGAAGGGGGACTAGGTTTGTTGCACCAATGTTTCCACCGTTTTAGGAACCCAAGCCCTAGCAGTATTGATAATGTTTCCCAACTTATCATTTTCCATCTTGGTGATGCACTTTTCTCTGTTCTTATTGATGAATCTCAAGACATATCAACAAAGGAGAAAATGGTTATTGCATTGTGGTATGTGGACAAGAAAGGGCACGTAATTGAGCGCCTTTTAGGATTTGAGCATGTTACTAGTAGTATGAGTGCTCTCTCACTTAAGGCAACAGTTGAAGATTTATTTTCAAGATATAGATTGATCTTGTCTAGATTGCGTGGGAAAGGCTATGACAGGGCTAATAATATGCAGGGTGCGTTCAATGGTCGTAAGGCATTTATACTGAAGGAGAATGAATAAGCGAATTATATTCATTGCTTTGCTTATCAACTACAATTGGCTCTTGTGGCTATGGCGAAGAATAGTAACCAAATTTCTATGCTCTTCACTTTGGTTGGAAATGTGATTATTGTTGTTGAAATATCATGCAAACGATGAGATATTCTTCGAGAGAAACATGCTACTAAAATTATTGAAGCACTTAATAATGGGGAGCTTCTAAGTGGGCAAGGTTTAAATCAAGAGACTAGTCTTAAACATTATTGTGATACATGTTGTGGTTCCCACTATAATACTCTGATTAGCTTGATTAATATGTTCTTATCAATGATTGATGTGCTTGATATAATTTCAGAGGATGGTTCAAATGCAAAACAAAGAGGGGAAGCAAATATGTTTTTGGACTTATTGCAATGTTTTGAATTGTATTCAATCTTCATTTGGCGAGAAGTATATTGGGAATCACGAATGAATTGTCTCAAGCATTACAAAGGAAAGATAAAGATATCATGAATGTCATGAAGTTAGTTCAAAGTGTCCAAGCAACGACTCCAAATGATGAGGGAGAATGAGTAGAGATCTTTTAATTGATGATGTTTCTTCTTTTTGTGAAAAATATGATATAATTGTTCTAAATATGGATGATACATTTTAAGCTCGAAAACGGTCAAGACATACTCAAGGAACAACAAACTTATATCACTATCATGTCAGGCTATTTTATGTTGTTATTGATATGCAATTTCAAGAGCTAAATAATTGTTTCATTGAATTGAACATTGAGTTGCTTCTTTGTGTGTCATGTCTGAGTTCATCTAATTCATTCTCCGCTTTTGACAAGAAGAAGTTAATCTACCTTGCTAAATTTTACCGAAATGAATTTTTTTTACTAGAACTCATGAGACTTTTTTGATCAACTTGACAGTTATATTATTGATGTGCACTCTAGCATTGATTATGTAGACCTCTTAGGGATTGGTGATCTGGTTAAAAAAAATAATTGAAACAAAAAAAGACATGATATATCCACTAGTTTACTTACTTGTGACTTTGACATTGATATTACTAGTTGCAAGTGGCATTGATATTACTAGTTGCAAGTGCCACTGTTGAGTGCGCATTTTCAACTATGAGGATTATGAAGACTAAGTTGCATAATCGAATGGGTGATTAATGGATGATAGATAGTTTCATTCCTTATATAAAGAAAGATATTTTCAATGACATTGATAATGAAGTTATCATGGAATGCTTTCAAAGTATGAAGACTTTTCTGGGTCAATTGTAAATGGTTGTTGATAATGGGAAAATAGGCACGTGCTCGGAATGGTGAGCTCCACAGCAAGGATCAAGTCCAGCTCGCCACCCCTCAAGCTCGGCTTGGTCAGGTCTCCGTAACTACTTTAACTAGTTCAACCCAACTAAGACCTCCACTTTACCAGTAGGACTGATTAAAACGTATAAAGTGCAACAGCCCTAATTCAAATAAAAGGATAAGAAGCTCCCAACGGCACTAGGAGGGTGACCTATAAAAAGGGGAGGAAAGAGATCAACCAAGGTACGAGAACAAAATCTCATTCTAGATTTTTCGCTTTCCAACCTCTCACCGGGAACCCATCCGATCTTCGACTTGCTCTTGCAGGTATTCTCGCTGATAGCTGAGAAGGGAATCACGCTCAGAGAGCTATTTCTAGTACCAACTGTTGTAATCAACCTCATTTTTTGTAAAAGGTTATAATTAATTTTTTTTTAGTTATTTTTTGTTTGCATTTACTTAAGGCCTTTTTATGTTTAATGAATTATTAAGTATCAAATACGATGTAAAAAATAAAAATATATCACATTGTTTTTCTTTATTAGAGGATAAAGTAAATTTTGTAGTTAAAGTGCACCCACCATGTTAGATTATGTTCTTGGCTCCGCCACTGGCGAGGTGGCTGGTGAAAGGTGGTATGTGTTTGGATAGAAGGAGAGAGAGATGGAAGGTAGAGAGAAAGAGGGTTTTATATGTTATACATACTATATACTAAAAGAAGAACGGAAGGATAGTAAATAAAATTAGTATCACTTAAGGGTAAATGTGTGCATAAAAGTGTAATTTTAGTTAACGTTGTCGCTTAACGAAACATGACAAGGGATGTTAGTAGTAGTTTAGGTAATCGAGGGGTGTCATTGTGATTACACTAATCTACAAGGAGTGTCATTGTAGTTTACTCAAAGAGAAATGTGTAATCTTTGAATCTTTGAAGGGATGTTAGAGAAATGTGTAATCTTTGAAGGCAGTTGGAAACTAGAACATTAGCCTTATGACTAATAACGGAACCAGAATATTCAACATGGGAGGCCAAATAGAAAATATTAGTCCAAAATATAAAAACTATAAGGGAAACCAAATAAAATTCCGTTAAACTAAAATTAAAAATTGAAGTATTTCAGATCTAGGGGAGCCATGCCACCCCAAAGGCCCAAACATGGGTCGGTCTCTAATCAAAAGATATCGATCACCTTATTTATACAGCGTTTCTATCACCGCTAAGTCTGAATATAGTTAAATACAATAAGTTTATCTCTCGTTTTTTGAGATTATTTTTGTTATTCAAACTTGTGACATCCAATTCAGAATAGACTAATCCAATTATATTATTATAAAACTTGAAAATAATTTTTGGCATCATTGTTATTGGAAAACATCTTAGTCCTTGTGTGTGTAACAACTAACATGTGATTTTTATGGCTATTACATGAGAGGAAAGCTTCAACTCTCTAATGGCCGCCCATGTTTTGCATAAGTACTAGAGAGATGGCAAGTTGGAACTTGACCTTCCAAAAGCCTTTGTTATTGCACCTATATGAGTATTCTAGACTATTAAAGTATGAAGTGGGATGCTGAGGGTAGTCCATCAAGTTATCATGAAAACTTTGATATCTTGTCCAACACCAGCCCGAGATATATAATTTAAGATTTAAAACGACAAATTTAAATGAGGTCTTTTTATTTCTAAAATTAATGCAATTCTCTTCTTGTGCATTGACATGTGCAAAATCACTAATTAAGGTTTCATTTCCTAATTTTGCTAAAATATTAATTTAAATCTACTTAATTTTTTTTTATGTGCAATAGTTTATCAGTGTTGTAATTCAATCAATGGTATTATAATTCAATTAATCTACACTATTTGGAGAAAAGAGTTATTTTTGTTTTTTTTTTTATGTTTTTTTTCCCGGCGCAGTGCCTCCAAAGGCTTATAAATAGTAGTGTTTACTACTAGCTTTTGGGCGATGCTCTATGCATCGCTAGCCCGGGATTAAAAGAAAAAAAAAAGGAGAAAAGAGTCAAAGAGGAACAACCATCTATAGTCGATTTTAAATAAGTCACCATCAATTTTATTTTTAAAATATTTCTGTCTGTAGAAGCAACTGTTATATATATTTTAAGCAATATTATATAACCAAAGATGATTGTTTATTATTTATTTTTTGGAAATCCAATCTTTAATGGGAATGTTTTGTTTTTGGGTTAATTACAAAATGTCTCCTTCAAGTTTAGGTCATGTTACAATTAACTCCTTCTGATTTTAATTTAAACAATTTGCCCCCTTGACACAAATTGAATAATTTAGGGACCAATTTAATAAAATTGATACAATTGATAAAAAATACATACTTTAATTACCAAAAAGGCTATTAACCTTTTTTTTTTTTGTTCTAAAATGGCTAATGTAGATAAGATTTTTTTTCTTTTTCTGATAAATAATTTAATAAGCTTTTATGTATAATAATCTACCAATATTAAAATAAATCTTTACACACTATCAATGATCAATCTACACACTATCAATGGGGGATCGTGAACTCAAATAAGTTTAAGAGAGAACTTACAAGAAGAGACAGAAGGTAGAGTATCCAGATATGGGCATGAAAGAACACCAATCTTTGACCTCAAGTCTTTTATTTGGAAGTATCATGGATGATCACCAAAGAAATTTGAGGAATATTTACTAATTCACTTAGTTTTTCTTATTTTGTGTTCAATGATAAGTAGTAGTAGAGGAGTAAACATTCAAAAACGAACCGAATAGAAGCGTGTATAAAATAATTTTTTTTTAACACAAATCATTTTTAGGTTGAAATTTAACAATTTTAAAATTAAATTATTTGTACCGACAAAAATCACTGTTACAAGTATTATCAACGATATTTTATAAGTAATACATGAATTTAAAAAAGAATTTAATTTTCTTAATTTTGTCATCCAATACTTCAATTGGAGTGTTTTTGTAAAATTTCTTGTAAAACTTTGAACTCCTTAGCAAGTTTGAAACATCAACATCAGACAAACTATGATGTTTCAGCGAACCTTAGAAATTAAAACAATACGTTTCTAAACCATCGTTTGGGCTAGGAAAATTATAATGAACTTTTTTGTATGAACTTATATTTTTTTTCCTCAACTCATTCTTCGTTTAGTATGATAGAAAAATAAAAGAATAAAAAGTTGAAAGGATAGATAAAATATTATGTTTGATAAGGAAGGAAGGAAGGAAAATAGGAAAGATGAAAAAGTGGATAAATGAATTTTTCTTTCAACTCTCCAAAATTGGAATAAAAATGAATGAAAAATTAATTATTTGTGTTAAAATATATCTTATTTGTCTATATATCCTTTGATATATACATACAATATATATACTAAAACATGTATTTATACTTTTTTTTAAAAATAAATTAAAATAAAATTTTAAAAATTTAATTAAAATTAAAAAATATTTCTTCCATCTTACTAAACACAAAAAAAATTAATTATTTTTATTTTTCATTCATCCTATCTAATAC
Source organism: Ilex paraguariensis (assembly GCA_963454935.2). Lineage (NCBI taxonomy): Eukaryota > Viridiplantae > Streptophyta > Magnoliopsida > Aquifoliales > Aquifoliaceae > Ilex > Ilex paraguariensis. The sequence continues at coordinate 127,327 of CAUOFW020000181.1, read as the reverse complement.
AAAGAAAGAAAAATATATCATCCTTATTTTCTTTCTTTAGAGGATAAAAAGTATATCTTTCATATTTTTTATCACTCTAATCTTTTATCCTTCTTATCAAACAGAACATCAGAGTTTTATCGAGCATTCTTTGCTGTGATTAGATTCTTATGGGATTATACGTCTTATGTGAACTATATTATAATCCTTGGTTAAAAAAAAAAATAGAAGTATATTATAGTCACGTGTAAAATGTGAGATTCTTTAGTAGGTGAAATCTAAAACCACTGCTTGGACGATTTAATGATAGAACCGACCATGATCTTGTCAACAAGAGGTCAAAGTCACCGCCAAAGATTAAAGAAAATGTCTCATCATATGTGGCCATATTGGAATTGTATTTCTTCTAAAACGGCAAATGTAAACATGTTTTTCTTCCCTTTTTTCCGTAATTAATGTAATAAGTGTTTTATATATAACGGTGTATAAATTTATATCCATATATTACTAATAAAAATATTTTAAAATAAAAAAAAATTGAATATTTATTTGATCCTTATAAAAGATTATAAATATATACCACTATATCATTTCACAATTAAATATTTAATCTATATCTATATCTATCTATACTACTAATAAAAGTACTTTAAAATGAAAAAAATTTGAGTCTCTATTTTACCCTTATAAAAGATTGCAAATATCACTCTATCATTTTACAATTAAATATTTAAATCTCTAAATTATCTATAACATCTCTTTTAATTATCTATTCTCTATATATAAATATTAAGTTTTATAAAAAAAAATTTGATTGATTATATTACCCTTAAAAAATATGCATCAATATATTCTTAATAAAGTGTTCAAAAAATTTTCAAATGCTTTATCAATCTAATATTACTCATTTCATATGTAAATATAACATCATGCCTATCTATGTGTGCTTTCTTTTTATCAAAAAATTTAACCATTTCATTTCTAAGATAAAAAATAATCGTATACATTGTTTTTAAAAATTAATTTATGCTAAATTAGTATAATTTTTTAGCGACAGTAAACTTTCTAAGTTGAACTAAGATTTTATGTAAAAATAGATATTGTAAAGAAAGAAAAGTCTGATATTGTTTTCTTGATGGAAACAAAATGTAAAACTGATGGAGTGGAATGGGTGAAAAGAAGATTGAGGATGAATGGAATTTATGTGGATGCAGAGGGTTTAGCTGGGGGTTTGGCCTTGTTGTGGTAGAAGGATTTGTGTGTGTCCTTACGGAGCTTTTCTCAGTCACATATTGATGCTTGGGTCAATGCAAATAATGGGCATAATATGTGGCGTTTTACAGGGATTTATGGCGAGTCGGATGTGTCGAAGCGGTTTGAAACTTGGGCTTTGCTAAGGTTGCTTCGTGCACAAAGTGAGTTACCTTGGATTTGTATGGGTGACTTTAATGAAATTCTTACTAATTCAGAAAAGCAGGGTAGGGGGATAGAGCAAATTGGCAGATGAGGGCTTTTCGAGATACTTTGGATAATTGTGGGTTGGTTGACTTAGGGTATGAGGGGTATAAATTTACATGGTGTAATAACTGGGTAACCCCTCGTACGGTTTGGGAAAGGCTGGATAGGGCATGTGCAAATATGTTGTGGAATGATATGTTCTCGAATACTGGTGTTTGCCATAAGTTTAGTCGAATGTCGAATCACTACAAAATTATTCTTGATACTGAAGCAAAAAGTCTAACAAGGATGTTTACTGGTCGAAGGCAAAAATTTAGATTTGAGACTTCTTGAGTTAAGAAGAGTGACTGTACAGCCGTTATAAAAGAATGTGTGGGATTCTGATGCATCAAGGATGGGTTTGCAGGGTTTAATAAAGAATATTCAAAATTGTAGGGTGGGTTTGCTTAAGTGAAAAAAGGAACAGTTTGGGCATATTCCTGCTCAAGTGGAATCTCTAAAAGAACAATTGGCACGTATTCAAGAAGGACCAATTTTTGAAACTAGTAAACAACAATAAGTCTTTCTTCGGTCTGAGCTTGACAATTTATGGATTTGGAAGAAACACATCGGAGGCAAAGATCGCGAGTGAATTGGCTGCGAGAGGGTGACAGAAATACATCTTTTTTTCATGCTTGGGCATCACAAAGAATGAGAAAAAATTGGATAGGGGGTATTAAAAATCAGCAAGATGTATGGTGTGATTCACAAGAAGAGATTGGGAACATGGCTGTTGCATATTTTAAACAATTGTTTACATCGATCAGACCACACGAGCGAGATTTGAAGATTGTTCTAAGCAAGGTGGCAAGCAAAGTATCTGATGAAATGAATTTGAGACTCATGCAGTGCTATCGACCTGATGAGGTATTATTAGCCCTTTCTCAAATGTACCCTACTAAATCGCCTGGCCCAGATGGTATGCTTGCTCTCTTCTTTCAAAAATATTGGCATGTGGTGGGAGTGGATGTCCTAAATTGTGTACTGTCTTTTTTAAATGGGGGAATTTTTTCTGCAAAATTGAATTATACTCACATTGTCTTGATTCCTAAAGTACAAAGTCCTGAGTTGATGTCTCAATTTCGTCCCATCAATTTGTGTAATGTCCTCTACAAAATTATTTCTAAAGTCTTACCAAATAGGTTAAAAATTGTACTCCCTTTTATATTTTCTAAAAACCAAAGCGCTTTTGTTCCGGGAAGACTGATTACTGATAATGTTCTTGTGGCTTTTGAACTAAATCATTTTCTTAAGTGCAAATCTTGGAGAAAAGAGGGCCACATTTCCTTGAAGTTAGATATGAGTAAAGCATATGATAGAGTTGAGTGAATTTTTTTGGAGAGAATGATGGGAGCTTTGGGGTTTAGCAATGTGTGGGTTCAATTGGTTATGGTGTGTGTTAAATCGGTTTCATTCTCAGTACTTGTGAATAATGACCAAATGGGTTATTTTCATCCTCAGAGAGGTATCCGACAAGGAGAACCCTTATCCCCTTATCTTTTTCTTATATGTGCAGAAGGACTATCAACTTTACTTAAAGATGCGGAAACTCAGGGATTAATATCAGGTGTCACTATTGGAAGAGAATGCCCTAGAATCTCTCATCTATTTTTTGCAAATGACAGCCTGTTATTTTTTAAGGCGACTTGTTCGAAAGCAAATGCTGTGAAGGAATTACTGCAAGTTTATGAAGCGGCTTCGAGGCAACAAATTAGTATGGAAAAATCTGCTTTGGTATGTAGTAAGAATGTTCCAGAGATTAGAGTGGAAGAAATACAGGCTATTCTTGGTGTTCCTCAAGTTCAACAACGTGAGAAGTACCTTGGGCTGCCATCTATAGTGGGTAAATCGAAGAGGGAAGTTTTTGCTGGTATCAGGGAAATAGTTTGGAAAAAGCTACAAGGGTGGAAGGAACAGTTGTTATCAAGGGGAGGTAAAGAAGTGTTAATAAAAGCAGTTGCTCAAATGATTCCAACATACGCAATGGGATGTTTTAAGCTTCCAAACTATTTTTGTAGCGAGTTGGAGTCTATGATTTCTAATGTTTGGTGGGGCCAAAAGGAGGGGGAGAGGAAGATTCATTGGGTTAAATGGGCGGACATGTGTAAAGGGAAGAAAATTGGTGGGATGGGTTTTTGAGATTTATGGACTTTTAGTATGGCGATGTTAGCAAAACAGGCTTGGAGAATTCACCAAGAAACACATACTCTTCTGCACAAGGTTTTAAAAGCGAGGTATTTTCTATCGACGACTTTTATGAATGCCAAGATTGGATACAGACCTTCATATACATGGAGGAGTATTTTAGAATCAAGGACGATCATTTAAGCCGGGTCGCGTTGGAGGATTGGTGATGGGTCTAAAATTCATATGTGGAAAGATTGATGGATTCCTACTCCATCTACCTTCCGAGTGGTTAGTCCAAAGAATTTTTTGGAGGATGATGCTATAATTAGTGAGCTTATTGATCCAGTTACACATTACTGAAAAATTCCTGTGATTGATGCTGTCTTTTTGGAGCATGAAGTAGAGGTAATTAAAAGGATCCCTTTGGGTGTGTTGCCTAAGGAAGATAAGTTAATTTGGCATTATAATGTCAATGGCAGATTTTCAGTCCAAAGTGCGTACCATTTAGCATATGAGCAGAATTTAATCCATTCGGGTTGTACAAGTTCTGGTTCATCATCAAATTCTGGGGGTAATTGGGGTGCTATATGGAATCAAAATGTTCCCAGTAAAGTAAAGATTTTTGCATGGAGGATGATCTTGAATGTTCTTCCTACTAATGAAAATTTGTGGCGTAGAAAAATTAGACCAAATGGGATATGTTGTGTATGTGGGGAGGGTGTTGAAACTATGTTACAAATCATTAACGAATGTCCTTGGGCAAGACAAGTATGGAATGAGAGTCCTTTTTGTCATTTAATAAATCGAGTGGATGGGAACTTTGTTGATTGGTTTTGGGAAATTATTTTGCAGCTTAAGCCGAAACTTGGTGCAATGTTTTTGGTGTTGTGTTGGTATATTTGGTGTAATAGGAATGAGGTTTTATTTCAGCAGAGGCAAAATGACCCTGTGGTGTATTGTCATATGGCAATGGAGTTTATTTCTCAGTATGAGCAGGCCTTGGATTCTGGTCAAAATGTTGTCTAGGAAAGCGCACCAGAACGTTGGGTTCCTCCTAGATCTGGATCTTTTAAGGTTAACTTTGATGAAACAATGTTTGACAAATAGGGTGCTATTGGGGTAGGGGTGGTGATTTGAGATGAAGCTGGGTCGTTCATTACTGGGATGTCTAAGAAGTTAATTGACAAAGAAGAAGTGCAAACTGCACAGACTATGACTGTAAGGGAAGCTGTGCTTTTTGCTAGGCAAATGGGGTGTGATGAAATTGTTTTGGAAGGGGATGCTCTTACAATAATGAAGAGGATTGGTGAAATTCTGAAGATTTTTCTCCTATTGTCGCTATTATTGCATATGCCCATCGATTTCTTCGTTTCTTCGTTTGTTTATTTTTTATTCTTTGTCTACTGTTAGACGATCAGGAAATCGTATGGCTCATCAACTGGCTCGAAAGGCCAGAATAGTTGAAAATATTGATGTTTGGGAAGAGATGACACCAGATTTTCTGATATCATCTCTTTTGTCAAATTTAGTTTCTTAATAAAATTTCTATTGTTCCGATTCAAAAAAAAAAATTAAAATTTTAATTTTTTAGAATTTTATTATGCTTGAAAATATATATTATAGGTAATATATTAGAGCTTATTCCAATTAACCTTAACAATTCCTAATTACAGTAAGGTTTCAATGTAATTAGTATACTGTCAATTACTTTTATTTTTTTTAAGGAATTATAAGTGGAATTCTAATCAAATGAATTTCAAAAAAATTAATTTCTCAAACATCATTAAAAAATTAATTTCAATCATAAAATTCTATAAAAAAAAATTAACTATTTCTTTATATATTATATATATATATATATATAGTTAGAACAAAGAATTTTGACAATATACAAGATTTTCATAATCTTATAATAGAATATGAATAATAAAAAGTTTGATAAATTTAAGATGATATTTAAAAAAGTTTGATTAATTATGATCAATCTATAAGGGACGAACAGAGGATTAAGCACCCAAAGAAGGTTAAGAGAAAAACCTGCAGATGGAGACAAAAGATGCAGTATATAAAGAAGGGCAAGAAAAAACACCTATTTTTGTCTTGATTTGACCCTTATTGAGAATTGAAAAAAAAAAAAAAAAGGCAATATGATTGGACAATAATTTCCAGGGTGTTCTCATGGATGTCACTATCTTGCTATTCAAATTTTTTTAAATGACTAAATTATAAAAAATTCAAAGGTGTGAAGCGATAATTTCTTCAGCATAATTCCTTTCATGCCATGAACCACATAATATACATTTTAAGAGTTGAAAATAATATATTATGCCTCTAATACCAATGTAAGAATACAAAAATGTGAATACATAAAATAAGTCATATACGGTAACGAACCGAACACATCGAATCAACGGATTTAGATATTATTTTACTATTCCTTATGAACCTCCTTGATAATCATGAAATACCTTTGAATGCGAACACTTCGACTCATGGTAAGTTAGGCTAAATAAGTCAGAACTGAATTTCCAGTGTTCTAGAGTCTAATGCGGGTTACGATAATTTAGATTCTACCATTCTAGAGTGTCACACAAGTAACGTTATAGAGAGAGAATGAAGAGCATCAATCGTAATAATTTTATATATCTCATGTTTTGGTAGAGTCCCACTATATATATAGAGAGATATATCACACATTTGAGATAAGATTGAGAGATTTTAAGAACTGGGATAAGGTGGAGAAATTTTAGGAGTCAAACTCATAGCTTGACCAAATTTAAATTAATCAAAACACTAACCCATCATTATCTATTTAGACTGTGTCCACCCATGGGCGCTAATCCGACACCATATCTAAATGCTAAGAATATGCATGCAATAAGAATTATAAAGACATATAATTATTCTTCTTCTTCTTCTTCTTCTTCTTCTTCTTCTATTGTGCACATCTAGTTAAACCCAGGGCACTAAAATTTCATTTGGAGGTCCTAAAGTGTGAAGAATCCACACTCAAGATGCACATAAATCTAAATATTTTTGGCTCTGCAACACAGCAGGTCCAGTACATGATTTCCAATGAGGAGGCTGCCTAAATTTCACCTTGGAATAATGACCACATTTGCATTAGTATTCTTCATGAAACATAGACCATGCGCAGCGATGATTGACATGCTTATCATGATTCCATTGACCCTTGCGTGTGTGTGTGAGACAGCTAATCTTTTGGGTAAAGTTGATAATGATATGCTAAAATTTCTCCGCAAGAGGGGGCACACTTTTGAGAGAGCAAGACACAGAATAAACTCTGGGAGTTGTATAGGGAAAAATAAAATCGTATTGATACTTATTATTTTTATAGTTATTTTTGTTATTGTAGTATTAAAAAAGTGATAAAAAAACTATCACAATGGTAAAAACACTTATAATTCAAAAAAATTGATAAAAATAGTTACCACAGCAGTGATAAAAATACTTACAAATGTAGTAAAAATATCTATAAAAGTGGTAAATTACTCTAAAAAATAATAAATTTTTTTATTGTAAAAATACCCACAAAAATAATAAAGTTTGAAGGACCGTAGTCAAGTCCTCAAGTGTGAAAAGCAACCAAAATGGAAGAACACAACGAACAGTTTATGGGTAAAAAAGGGTACTGGAAAAGTTTCAGCCAAAACCAGTTCTTGGATCATGACTCCCAATTTTGATTTCTAGTCTCATGAAATTCAACATCAGCAATTCCATGGAAATTCTAGAGCAGACATATTTGAGGACAGCATGAAAGAAAGACTAAAAAGTCAGGACATGCATGTCAAATTTTCAAACCATCCTACCCTTTGGTACAGTAGTCAACTGTTGAACTCAAAAGAATAATCGACGCAAGGTTGAACATCCTGTAACAAAAAAAATATTATTTTTAAGTCAAGTATTTTTATGGACAGAAATAACGGTGAATTCGCTTGTTTGAAAAGTAACGATGATGATCGTGAAAATGTAAATTCAATGATGTGGCATCTATGTCCTAGAGACCTTTAGTGTTTTTTTTTTCCTTCAAAAAATTAGGTTAATGGGATTTAAATCCACTACATCACTAGCTAGATTATTTATAAATCTACGAATAATAGATAATTTATTAGGATGAATTAAGTCGAATCTACTGTAATCAAATGAATCCTCTATCAATAAAGGATAGATTATTTATTAAGCAAGTTGAAAACGCCTATAAATGGAATGAATTCTAGAAATGAGACATTGATGAATAACTAGTAGCATAAATATCATTAGAAACTCCCAAATATAAAGGTGAAGTAAAGTTTCGAATAAAAAATTGTTTATGTTTTCTTATCCTTATAACTAACTTGGAAATAATAACATGTAACCTACCAACCCGCTTAATCTGTTGAAAATTATCATTAGGAAAGTTATTCGTTCATAAAAGTTATGTATAAGTTTGACAGTATCAATTAGACCTAATCAAATGGGATACGACAGATTGAATTCAGGTGTCTATCGAATTAAACTTGTATAGATACTCATCTTGGCACTCCATCATTGCTATTACCACGGAGAGGGACGGAACCATAATTCTTGTTTAGCGAGAGCAAAACTTGACTAGTTTTTATGGTGCAAATTAGAACGAGAAAAAACATTGTGGCGCGAAGTGTATATAATTATTATAAAGGGCCAATTAACAAATACAGTACAAGTATGCGAAGCTAATGGCACATATTTCTTGCTTCCATGGTTCATACATGGTAATAATCTTCTTTAATACCTCATCCCCAAGGTGTCATGTAAATAAACCCTAGATCTCAATGTTTTGCAAGTAATTGATCAATAGCAACATTGAGATTATATATTTTTTGATTTTTGATAAAACCCAGCTGAAATGCCAAGATTTGAATTAAGTTTATACCATCAGCTATTTTTTGTACCACCAACCATTATCATTTTACATCCAAAAACCATACATACACGCACACACATACACACACGGACCCTATTAATTGAGCATATATTTTGAAGGGGGACTAACTATATATCTATCTTTTGTGCATAATATTCAAAAAGTGATAGTCTCTTGTTCCTCTAGTTTGTATAATTTGGGAAAGAAAACAGTTACACTCTTGAGTATACAAATGCATATCCCCTTGGCAAGGGTCTACCTATTTATACCCTAAGGTAGTGTAGTCCTTAAATAATGATGGTGTGATTCCCTAGTTTATTAGGATATTAGAGAAAATATTTAGTTGTTAAAAGCTCTAATCTCTAGGCATGACATTACATTCTAGAAGTTTTGGCGTGACATTCTGAAGATGGTGACTTCTTGCTCAAGATAGAATTTGGTAGTATAATTCCTCTTCTGTCCTCTTTCTAGTATAAGCTAAGCTGCAATAGATGTTGAGCTGCTTTGATAGCTACTAAGATAGCTCGTGCCTTGACTGACCTGGATTAATAAGACTGTTTGAAATTGGGAGTAGTGAAGAGAAATAATGTTTTTGAGGAAAAAAAAATTTGGGGATGAATTTTATACTATTGCATTAAATAGATAAAAATTTAATTAATCTTGACCATTGTTTTATTTTTATAATTTGAGAATTTAACTTCCCATTTGTAATATTAGATAGATGATACCCACTAAGCAGTAATTAGAAAATTGACAAAGTGATACAAAAATTAAAAAAATTTATAAATTTTATTAAATGAAAAGTGAATAAGTCCTTAAACATGCAAATCCCGGAATCTTCCACAAATGTAAACTCCATGACCAAAATCTATATTTCTAGAAAATTTTCAGTGATTATAGGGTACTATATGGCAATGTTATGTATTATATACATATAATAAAAGATTGGATAAATATCATGATTGGTCCTTAAATTTTATCTTCTTTTTTAATTTGATTCTTGCATTTTTAATTGTCTTAATTTAATCTTTCAACTATGAATTTTATCTCAATTCAATCCTTATGTCTATTTTCACTATTAAATCAAAACGGAAATATATAATTTAATGCTTGAAATGAATTAGATTGAGATAATTTCCAATTGATCCAATGGTGAGAATAGATAGAAAAACTCAATTAAAATGAATTAATTGTTGCTGGACTAAATTATGACAATTGAAAATTCAAGAACCAAATTTAAACTGGAGACAAAGTTTAAGAACCAATTACGATATTTATCTTAAAAAATTATCATAACATTTGCTTGTAGACACAAAAGTTAATTTTTTCAAAAAAAAAATTGACAATTTCATAAATGATAGCAATAAATTGGGAATGTAAATTATTTACAAATAATGCACACCACAAATTATTGTCGCGTGGCACCTATAACCATCAAATATTTTATATAATTAAATATTTAGTATAACCATTACAGCACAATCAAGAAAGTTCTAAAATAGATAAAATACAACTCACTTTTATATATAGAAGAGATTATATATTACATGAATGAGTTATTATTGAATTATATGGGCTCACGTCCTCGCTTTGTTCACATGGAGAACAGCTACACTCAATATTTTCTCCAGGTTTCAGACTAGTGTCTGGGCGAAGTCAACGGAAACAAAGTCAATAGCTCGGGCGGCTGTGCTTTCCGTGGCGACGGATGCATGTAAAACCCTTTTGCCCCAATAGCCCTCTCCTCCTCCTCCTCCTCCGGCGAGGACTGGGTCCCGAGTGGGGTCACAGGGCTCTGTACCGGTGAAAAGAGACCGAGTTTGATTTCAAGTTTTCGCATGGTGTGCTGCCGACGTTCTTGGAGCTTGAAGGTTGACCGGCGAATGCCTGTGGGTTCAAGGGGTTTGGTAGAGAGCCTTGCAGGATGAGTTACCGGGAGTTTGTCTTGGGAGCCACCGGATGCTCCGGTTAGCTTTTGGACTACATCTCTGAAGGTGGTAGTGTCTGCTTGAACAAACGTTGTTGGTGTCGGAGATGAAGGGGCCATGATGGTGTTGCTGTGTTTTTCCATGAGAGAGAGAGAGAGTCTGCGCCTTATTGTTGGATTGGGGAATAGACTGTTTTTGGGCAGCCAAACTTAACAATTGATGACTTTTAGTTTGGGAGCATACAAGAATAAAAGAGAATGGTTTTTTGATCTTATGACATCGGTGTTAACACACACAGGTTTTTTTTTAGAGAGAGGAGAGCGTAAACTGTATGTGTGGACTATTGAATATATATATATATATATAAAGAGAGAGAGAGAGAGAGAGGCAGAGAGACTATTTGTTTGGCTTTTGGACTAGTTGTTTGGCTTTTGGGCTATTTGTCTGGTTTACGCAGAGAAAGTTAGGGACACGGCCTGTTTGTTTGGTGTAGACCATTTGTTTGGTTAGAGAGAGAGAAAGGAGGGAAGAAAATTATCAGTGCCAATGTGTACATCACTACATTCTTTATAAATGTTCAACACCTACCATTTTGCCAGAATTTAAAAAAAAAATTAACTTGTGCATCTCACAAAATGTTGTTGTCATAGTTTTTTTTTGTGTGCAAACCACTTGAGATTTCCATGTGGTGTTAATAATTTTTTCCTTTGGGGGTATTGGGTGATTGAGAAACTGACGTGTTTTGTTTTTTGGGTTTGGGGTTGACTTAAAAAGAAAAATAGGAGATGCTTTTTGCTTCTTTTTTTTGAATCGAAACGATAGAAATTTTATTAAGAGAATAAGTTTGAGAGAAGATATGATATTAGAAAATATAGTGTTATCTCTTCCCAAACATCAATATTTCCACCTAATCTGGCATTTTGAGACAGTTGGTGAGCTACACAATTTCTTGAACGTCCAACAGCAAACAAAAAATAAAAAATAAACAGACGAATAAACTGTTGCATATCTATAATAATAGCGTCATCAATCCAATTCATAATTGCAGAAGAATATCCTTCCAACACAATTTCATCACACCCAATTTGCGTAGCAAAAAGCACAGCTCCAAGAAGACCGCATCAATCAAAGGAGTTTTCCAAAAATGTGTAATTGAATTAATGAGCTCACTAACCATAGCCTCTTCCTCCAAAATATTCTTTGGGCTGACCACTCAAAAAATAGATGGAGTAGGAATCCATCTATCTTTCCATACAAGAATTTTAGATCCATCATCAATCCTTCACCACAACCCAACTTCAATGATTGTCCTTGATTCTAAAATACTCCTCCATGTATATGAAGATTTGTATGCAATCTTGGCATCTATAAATGTAGTCGACGAAAATACCTCGCCTTTAGAACCTTGTGAAGAAGAATATGCGTTTCATGGTGAATTCTCCATGTTGTTTTGCTAGCATTGCCATATTAAAAGTCATCAAGTCTCTAAAACCCATCCCACCAATCTTCCTCCTATTTCACATGTCAACCCATTTAACCCAATGAATCTTCCTCGCCCCATCCTTTTGGCCCTACCAAAAATTAGAAGCCAAAGACTCCAACTCACTACAAAAATATTCTGGAAGCTTGAAGCAATCCATAGCATATGTAGGTAGCAATTGAGCGACTTCTTTTATTAACACTTCTTTACCCCCTCCTTTGATAATAATTGTTCCTTCCACCCTTGTAACTTCTTCCAAACTCTTTCCCTAATACCAACAAAAACTTCCCTCTTCGATTTACCTACTACAGATAGCAACCCAAGGCACTTCTCATGTTGTTGAACCCGAGGAACACCAAGAATAGCATGTATTTCTTTAACTCTAATCTCTAGAACATTCTTACTATATACCAAAGTCGATTTTCCCATACTAATTTGTTGCCCTGAAGTTGCTTCATAGAGTTGCAGTAATTCTTTCACAATATTTGCCTCTGAACAAGTAGCCTTAAAAAATAACAAGTTGTTTTTTGCAAAAAATAAATGAGAGATTTTGGGGCAACCTCTTCTAACGGTGATTCCTGATATTAATCCATGAGTTTCCCCATCTTTAAGTAAAGCAAACATTTCTTCTGCACATATAAGAAAAAAATAAGGGGTCTCCTTGACGGATAACCCTTTGAGGATGAAAATAACTCATTTGGTCATTATTCACAAGCACTGAGTATGAAACCGATTTAACACACTCCATAACCAATTGAACCCACCCATTGCTAAACCCCAAAGCTCCCATCATTTTCTCCAAAAAAATCCACTCGACTCTATCATATGCTTTACTCATAGCTAACTTCAAGGAAATTGGGCCCTCTTTTCCCAAGATTTACACTTAAGAAAATGATTTAGTTCAAATGCCCCAGAACAAAAGCGCTTTGGTTTTCATAAATTATAATAGGGAGTACAATTTTTAACCTATTTGCTAGGACTTGAAATAATGTTGTATAGGACATTACATAAACTTATAGGATGAAATTGAGACATCAACTCAGGACTTTGTTCTTTAGGAATCAAAACAATGAAGGTATAATTCAATTTAGTAGGAAACAACACCCCCCCCCCCCCCAATTCAAAAAAGATAGTACACAATTTAGGACATCCACCCCACCATATGCCAGTATTTTTGAAAGAAAAGAGCAAGCATACCATCTGGGCCAGACGATTTAGTAGGATACATTTGAGAGAACGCTAATAATACCTCATTAGATCAATAGCACTGCATGAGTCTCGAGTTCATTTCATCAAACACTTTACTTGCCACCTTGCTTAGAACAATCTCCAAATTTTGCTCGTGCGGTCTGGCCGATATAAACAAGTGTTTAAAGTATGCAACCAATCTCTTCTTGTGAATCACACCATAAATTTTGTTGGTTTTTAATACCCCCTATCCAATTTTTCCGCCTTCTTTGTGATGTCCAAGCATGAAAAAAAGATGTATTTCTATCGCCCTTTTTATGCCAGTTCACCGGCGATCTTTGCCTCGAATGTGTTTCTTCCAAATCCATTAAATTACTAAGCTCAGACCAAAGAGGATTGTTGTTGTTTAATAGCTTCAGAGATTGGTCCTTCTTGGATATGTGCCAATTGTTCTTTTATAGACTCCACTTGAGTAGGAATATGCCCGACTTGTTCCTTTTTCCACCTAAGAAAACCCACCCTACAATTTTGAATATTCATTATTAGGCCTTGTGAACCCAATCCCTCAGAATTCCACACATTCTTTATAACAACTTCACAGTCACTCCTCTTAAGCCAAGAAGCTTCAAACCTAAATATCCACCTTCGGCCAGCATACATCCTTGTTAGACTTTTTGCTTCAGTATCAAGAATGACATTTTAGTGATCCGACATCCTACTAAACTTATGGCGCACCCCAACATTCGGGAACATATCATTCCACAACATATTTGCACATGCCCAATACAACCACTCCCAAACCTTACAAGGGGTCTCCCAGTTATTACACCATGCAAATTTATACCCCTCGTATCATAAGTTAACTAACCCATAACTATCCAAAGCATATTGGAAGAGTAGTATTGGTGTAAGCATCCATATGATTGCCATTAGTGGAGGGAATTTCGCTACAAGTAGGCTAGACGGTGAGATTTTTGAGACATGCAAGACGAAGTACAAAAAGAAATTTAGGTCATGTTTGGTTTGTGATCCGGAAACAATTTTTTGTTCTAAAAATTTCAAAAATACCCAAAACCTGTTTGTTTAACATTTTTGTTCTCTAAATTTTGAAAAAAAATGAGATTTGAGTCAAAGAAACAGAAAACAAGTGTAGCTTGTTTTTAGAGTTTTCTTTGAAAATTTTGGAAATAAGGTGAACAATTTTTGATGTTCAGATATGAGTATATATATATAAACGTATATACATATATATATATTTATATTTATATATATAAATACGTATAAATATATATATATATATATATATATATATATATATATATATACACACTATGGGTATATATATATTTTTGAAATTTTGGTTTATTGAATTTTTTTTTATGAAATTGTCAATATAAAAATAACTTTTTTATATCTTTTTATTACGTTTGAATTACTGTTCAAATATATATTTAGGCTGTCCAAACAAGTTTTACTATTTTCTGTATTGTAAAATTATTTTTGAAATCATCTAAGCAAACAAGTTTTTTATCTCAAAAAATATCAAAATCACTTTCTTAAAATTTTTCTTAAAACTGTTTTCGGATATTATTTTTTGAAACGCAAATAAAACAGGCCCTTAGACTTCGTTTGGCTTACCCTAAAAAAAAAGTATTTTTGAGCATCTACCTGATAATTGCACGGCTCAAATTCTGTTGTTTGTATATTAAATGTGGCAAAAGAAGATGAAATCTGGGGTACTTCGATTTCAGTTGGGTCCAGGTGGTTCTGACTTTCGGATTCTGAAAGTTTAAACAGTTTCCATTGAGGAAAAGTTTGGTTGATTTTGCTTTCTACTGGTGGTTATATTACCAAGTTAAGTGTTCTTATGGTGTCAACTAATTATGGAATAAAGTCGTGATGATTTGATTTATGATATGTCGTTTTAGGTGTATTGAATAGCAATGGAGTTGATCATGAAACCCTGTTTGTTACACATTGGATTTTCATTTTCATTTTTTTATTTAAAATAGTTTTCTGTTAATTTTGGATTTGGCATTATTATATGAAATGAAATGTTACATAACTCAAATAAAACCTAAAAGTTAAAACTCAAATGCATATCATTCTTTGGATAAGTGTGGGATGAATGGGTTCCCACTACAAAAATTGATGGACCCACTTATTCAAAAGATGATATGCATTTAAATTGTAATTTTTTAAGTTTCATTTAAATTTTTTAACATTACTCTTATTATATTGGGTGTTGCATATCGGATAGGCTAACCAACAAACTAGTTTAAGTTGCGAGTATTTAAATTAGTTAAGTTTAGCACACAACAAACTAACCAACCACCGTAGAGAATTAATTTTAAAGGGGAAATTAATTTGTCAGTTACAAATCTAATGTATAGGAAAAGAGAAATTATTGTTTTGACAATTTTAAGGAACAATCACGTATGAAGATTTGATTGTATTTATTATTAACATGTACTTTACAACTTTGGTATGTACTTAATGTCCTGGAGGGGTGCGATCATACCAGCACCAATGCATCGGATCTCATCAGAACTCCGCAGTTAAGTGTGTTTGGGCGAGAGTAGTACTAGGATGGGTGAACCCCTAAGAAGTCCTCGTGTTGCACCCCTTTTAAAAAAAAAAATGTCCCGGAGATAGTTGGACTATGTATTTTTTTTGTATAATACTTTTATTAGTATGATATTTTTTTTGTACAGTTAGACTAACAATTAAGACACAAATAAATATTTTTACATCCAAACATATTTTTAATAAAATACTTTAATTTAAGCATTTCTTTTTTTAATATCCAAACAATACTTATTTAATGAAAGTGTTTTTTTTATAAAACACTTATTAAAAAAGTAATTTTTGTAATTCATAAGTTATCCCAAACACAATTAGAAAGATGGTCCCCTCCTGAATTTTGATACCCCTAGTTTTTTGAAAATTTTTATAATGACCTCTTTTTTATCTTTTCAGATCCACTGCACCCTAACCTAATAAAAATAAATATTTACTTTTGGATTAAGTCCAATAGGTGTGAAATGTTCTAATTAATCCTTATGTTGGCTAAAGCTAATAATTTTCTTCTTTTTAATAATTTTCTTTTATTGTTAGAGAGTATTTAAGTTCGCGTCGACTATTCCTTTAAGTTTTGAGACCGACTATCGTAATTCAAAGTAATTTAAGAATATGTTGCTTAAAGAATAAAGGTGAATGACCTTTTACATCTTCGTTGCAAGAGAGCAGATTTCACCATTGAACTACTCATAAGGATTTTTCTTTTATACATTACCCTTTCTTTTTCAGCAATTGTTTAGTTGACATCCATTTTTTTCCCCTAACTATTTGATTCATAAACTAGTCAAACATGATTAAATACAATTGATTATATGTCTTTAACCCAAAAATATTTTTTTGCTATTTAAGAATAAACTCTAATGTCGAAGCCAAAAAGAGATTGGCCCACTTCAATCGCCAAGCTAATGATGTCCATTTTGTGGGAAAAACCTAAACCACCGTCTCGCCAGCAATATGTTGCCTGTCAATTACACTTGACAACAAAATGATGGCTAATTTTGTCACATATTCTTTGTGTACTATGAATTAAAAGATACTAGGGATAATCTATATTTGAAGACACATGAATAAGAATTCTAGAGAGAGAAAGAGTGCAGAGTAAGGAGAGAAAAGTAAAATTCAATGTGAATAGTTTTGAAAGGGATGTTGATAATCATTTGATGAATCTATTTGAGGTCATCGGATGAATTTATTGAAATCTGATCTATTTTATATTATAGATTGTTGAAAAACATATTAAACATTTAATCAAGTACAAATGATCTTTGGGATTTGATAAGGATGAATTATACCAATGACATATTTTATTTATTAATTTAGTTTTAAACTACGTCGCTAAATATTTTGATTGCATTTTAACTCCTAAATAGAATTCTGGCTCCGCTCCTAAAAGGAATAGTACTCAATCTTTTGGATTAGTGAACTAATGAGTGATATAAATTATCATCATCACTTTTTTAATTAAGTGCAAAAAAAAATCAAATTTTAATTTCCAAGAGTATGAGTTGGTAGGAATCCATTTCCAATTCTGTTAGTAATGAGTCCGAACTAGTCTTTTAATCATCAAAATTATAAGTGATGATTAATTTAATTTTAGATTATGTAATTAATTATCAAAATTGAAGTAGATTACTATGTAATTAAGTGTGAAAATTGTAATTAATAAATAAATTGGTAATTGATGCCAATAATACTATATGTAGTTAACAATTCAAATCAGGTCACTTTCCGAATAAACTATTGAAATAGGAGATAATTATCTATTGGTGTCGGTAATATCTATAAAAAATGGTCTAATTACCCCTTCAAAATTAAAGGGCTCCTATGTTAATTTGAAAACATTAAAAAGTTAATCGTGTTGGTTTGATAAAAGGGTAAATCGCAAAATGTTATTCTGAAAGATTGTGTGAATCTCAATTTGTATCCTTAAACATTAAAATTTTTAATTTGTACCCTCAAAGATATAAATCTATATTAATGCGCGTTGGAAACTAACAACTATCAGTTTACCGTCTAAAAACTAAATGGATAAATTATACTTAATCTCCATTATGCTTGTTACTTAATCACTTAGACCTCTCACATTTGAAAAATTACACCTATATCCCCTGAGAATACAAATATGACTAAAAATGTTTACTCAATTAGACATCCAAATAATTCTGTTCAAATGATGTATTATATTGGATATAAAGAACATTATATAAATAATTGTATTATATTGAAAATTCAAATAGTAAACTTGATTTTGAATTTTAGAGTATAACGAAGTTATAAAATATAAGATAATATGAAAATTATAATTTTTTATTATAATAAAATCATATTTTTTAACAATTATATTGACAGATGCCAACGACAAGTAATTATTTAATATTCTAAATTTGACGGGATCCAAATAATTAAGTGACAAACTTAAGGGAGTTTAGGTGTAACTTATCCAACTATTTTTAGAATGGCTGTTAGATTTAAGTGCGAATTAATATAAATTTATATCTTTTGGTGTACAAATTAAAAGTTTTTATCTTTGAAGGCATAAATTAAAATTTAAGAGATCTTTCAAGATATAATTTGCGGTAACCCGTGATAAAATGCAGAAGATTTTAATTCGAATATTTTTATTTGGCCGCTTTGTTTATATAGTATATTATTAAAAAATATACCTTTATTTGGTCTATTAACGTCTCCTACGTTTACAACAATCTCTAACTATTCAAAGTAACTCCTCATGACCGAAAATTTTACCATTCATGTTTGAACTTTACACTATATCTTTCATTACATGGAGAATCTCTAACATTTCAATAAGGATATAAAAAACCTCATGATAATAACTCCTCAATCAATAACATGCATATCCCTCGACAATTCAATAAGAACATAAAATTCTCGGGAGTTTTTTTTTTTTTTTTTTTCCTTGGTTGAAAAAGGGATGAGGGTAAGGAAGAGCGTCCAACGACCACCGTGATAGACCCTCATCGGTGGAATCAATTCTCGAAACTAGACCTAACTAGACTAGTATAGCAGCCAACCACCAAGTCTCTATACGGACTTCAAGACTCAAACTCTCAACCTCAAGGTGAAGAATAAGGTCAGTACCCTACTAGACCACCCTACTTGATGGTGGGAGTTTTGTTTGTTGAAACAAGATATCTCTGGGGGGAAGGGGAAAGAGGAGGAGGGACTTGAATTATTAACCTCAAAAAAGTAAAATTTTTACACGACAAGGAGTACCTCACCAACATTATAAACCTCGGGTTCTAGTTTTGATAAAATATCAATAAAACTCTTGTTTAAGAAAAACTATAAAATATTGGGAAATTTATTTGTTATTTGAGTTTCTATATATAACAATAACTACAAACTCTGGTTGTAGAAAATAATCATAGAACTCAGAAATAAATTAATAATTATACCCATGCATAACAAACTAATGTTGATTTTTAATGATAAGTTAGATAATTTTCCAAAAAATCAAATAGATAATTAGAGTATTCTATTATTTTTGTAGTTTTACATGAATTAAAAATAATAAAGAAATTACGAATCCAAGTGTAATTTTCATTTCTATGAAAATGGAAAAATGAAATAAGCATATGATTCATAGAGTTTTGATGTCATCTCAATAAAAAGTCTAATAAATTGTCTTAAAAATGAATTTTTTTTGTCCAAAAAAGTATTATTAATATATCAAAAATATTATAATATGACTCTTTTGATAGCATTCGTTATTTTTTCCATCAAAACCTAATTTATTGACACTGATAGAAAAACTAACAGAAAACTTATAGAAGGGTCATATTACAACACTTTTGACACATTGAGAGTATAATATAAAAAATTTAATTTTTAATAATACAAAATAAGAATTATGAAGTGCGATTTATCAAAAAAAAAATCTAGATATTAGAGGTCCCCAAAAAAATTTGTGGGTCTAGTTAGGGGTGTTCAAATTTTTGATTAACCGTAATTTTCTACCCTACCCAATCTTACCAGACTCTATTGAACAAGTAGTCGAAAAAATCAGATAGAAATACAGAATAGTCAATAATTTTTGTATTTCTACACTACCATACCCGCATTAATTTATATATATAAAAACTAAAAATCCTAATTCCTTAATCATAGAGTTTAAACTTAAAATAATTGCTATTGTATTTGTGCATCAATTATGATGGATTGATATTTATGATATCTTGTATTTTATTGTAATTGTTGTTTTAATTATTTTAGGTTTTAATGTTATTGATTTATTGTGTTATTAAATTGATATATGTTATTTAATTAAATTATTTAAATAATTTAAAAATTAATAACTACAAAAATGTTCACTCGATTTTCTACCCGATTTACGATCCAATTAATTTAGCCAAACGTCGAACAGAAATATTACTTATATGATCGAGTTGGGTACAACAACAAAAAATTCAATAAAAAAAATATCAGGATGACATAAGACCATACGTCCTAGGGTAAACACCCACAGTTGGGTCAGACTTACCTTCTTCCTTGTAAAACCGTCGGAATTTTCCGCACAACGTTTGCGTTCCAAGAAAAAAAAATCCCAAAAGCGAACGTCTCCCACCAATACATGTGATATAGTCCCATTTCATACTTCGCCAAATCTCTCTCTCTAATTAGTTCTTTCTTTCTCTGAATAAATCTCTCAATCCTCAGCCGCGTGCTTAGAATGTCGAGTAGTTTTTTTACTTGTTGTGGGCCTTTAGTTTGTACAAATTGGGTCGACAATAGGGTTGTACTACCAAGAAGGATACCGATACGACATGGTTCAACGAAGTCTATGGTTTTTGGAGTGAGAGCTTCAATGGTGGACTCATACGAGAGCTCTTCCAACTTCATTAAACGCATGGAACGAGCCTGGTTGATCTCTCAGGTAACTACTTCTCTGGTGTCCTTTCTCAGATTCAATTCGAGGTTTCTCTTTATTTCGAATTTGTTTGGTTGCTAAGAAAACCCAAAACAAATCAAAGAAAAAGGAAAAAAAATATCATGAATTATTTGGAGAAATGAATTGACTGGTTTGGTTCAAAATTTGTTATTTTCTTTGTAGTCAATGGTGAGTAATCTCAAGTTTGATTATTGATAGATGAATGTATTGAAAGGAACTGAAAGTTTTGGAAGTGGGGTTGCTTTCCTTTGTTTGATGAGAATTGGGTTAGATGATAATTCGATGTGCTCTTTATTAATTTTGGTTCAGTGTAATTGTTATAGTTATTTCCAGATTGCGTGAAGAAAAGCTGATGAAATGGGAATAAAGTAAGAAATGTGAGCAAGTTTTTTTACCCCATTTTCAATGACGTCTGGAAGGCAAGAAGCCTGGGTGTCAAAAGTATGGGGCTAACAATAGGGGAATTGTGGGCGTCATTCTGGGGTCTCTCACGTTGTGCAACAAATGCGAAAGCTAGGTTCATACTCGGTCCACTCCTTTAAGCAACATCGAATAATTGAGACTAAATTAGATAATGACCTGTTTTCCATGAGCTTATAGATCATTGTAGTTGTAACGTGGGTTTTAGTGAACCAGGATCAGAATCTGCAGTTCCTATGAAACTAGTCAGTGTACCATAAAATCTCAGATCCACTTGATGCAGTTTGAACTTCACTCATAACAATGCCTGTGATCCTGGACCTTTATTCTTATTAAGACTTGGTGAACATTGCTAATCTCTTCTTCATTATTGGATTTTACAATTCAACATAACTGTCTCTATGTTCAATGTATCTCTATGACAACCATTAACTTGAGGTGTGATACACTCATTCTAATATTGTAGTTCGGGAAATTTTCATTGGACTCTGAATTGTTGGTTTACGCTTCATTTTTGAAGTGGGTATTGGTGAGAAGTCTTAGTTCTACCGTCTCCCACTCATTGAAAGAAGTTTAGGGACTTATCATCCTCTTTTATTAGTTATGGCCCCATTGCCATTTCCACATATATTTTTTCCCGAGAGGTCCAAACTCTGCCCATGCTTTTTATTGTCTTAGTAGTGCTCCTCTTTTGATTTCTCCTCTCGTATCCATCCATTAGCAACTGTCAAAGTTCCTTTTTTTTTCAAGGGAAACAAACCTTCCCAATATTTTGCAGTATCCTTATGGACTAGGATACATTGATCTAAGCATCCCCACGTCATCCCGCTTGACTTTGACAAAAGGCTTTGTGTTTGGGTTTGGGCAGGTTGACCTAAATAGACTAGGAGATATTAAGTTGAAATGAGGGCTATAGTAGGTTTAGGAGTGCTTTTTCATTGGTTTATGGTATTCATAGAATGGATCATCAAAAGTAATCACTTGTCGAGAATATAGATGGAATCGTGCACTGTAAAAAGAATTGTTGATTTGTAGAACATGAGGAAGCGCCTTTACTTATATATTAGTAAAACAAGCTAGCTGCAATATATTAGTAAAACAAGCTAGTTGCAATCTTTTAAAGTAATCAAAATTGCAAGAGCTAATTAAGTTGTTGGCACCTTATTTCTTGTTATCGACTACTTTCAATTTATATTGTCATAAGTGAAACTAAAATCTCTCCTCCAAAGAGACTTTTGATATTGGTATGGGAAGTATAAAGCTTTTCTCCAACTGCTTCTTTGAGTGTAGTGCTATTGAACAGGGTTACTAGAATTTGTTTGAAAGCCTATGAACCCTAGTTTGGGTCGGACGACCCTAAACGGAGGTCGTTCGCAACTTGGATCGCTCATGTCTCCGACCCCAGGTGTCTATCCAATCTCTAAATCAAAACCCAAACCCCAAATGTAAACC
Source organism: Ilex paraguariensis (assembly GCA_963454935.2). Lineage (NCBI taxonomy): Eukaryota > Viridiplantae > Streptophyta > Magnoliopsida > Aquifoliales > Aquifoliaceae > Ilex > Ilex paraguariensis. The sequence continues at coordinate 104,864 of CAUOFW020000181.1, read as the reverse complement.
TACCCTAAGAAATTGCATAGATTAGATTATTAGAGGGCAAATCAAGTGATACATACATAATGGATCCCACACAATCTTTTAGATCGTAGACTACCATTGATCGTATCCTTGTGCATATTGCTTCTCGTCGTAGATGGCTTTGGAGGGCTTTCTTCTGAGATGGGGATGTCATTTGTTGGGAATCAGACAGTCATTGGACGCTTTCATATGTGATAGGTTGCCCGCTAAGATGGCTTTCTTCTGAGACACGTCTCTCTCTCTCTCTCCCCAAATCACGTGTGGTCTAGGATATTTGACGTAATTTGGTGGACTTATATGACCTAGTGGATATTAGTTTGGGTAAAAAGACAAAAACAGCCCTCTAATGACATGATAACATACTTTGGTAAAAGAAATTAAAAAAGTCAAAACAATATTTAAGTTATATTAATTAGGTAGTTGTCTTTGCACATCTAAACCTGTTATTGTGGGTCCTTATTTGCCTAGAAACTCATAAAAAAAATACAAAATAAAAATTAATTAAATGATTGTTATGCATATATAAATAAAATAAGAATTTACAAACTGTTATGGGTTTAAAACAATTGGCAACTGATTATGTGTATAATGCATAACTATATATAATTTTTTGTAATAATGAAAACGATCTCGATAAGAGTCTAAAGTGGCTGCAACCCAAAATAACATACCAACTAAGCCGACCCTCAGTGCACCGGAACTAGGGAAAGTATATCCTTACCCGTACTACGTAACAAATTGATCCGCGATCCTGGTAACCCTGCTATTGAACCTCTTTAGAATCACTCCCTCATTAGGATTTGTAGATGCTTGCTGGCTTGATGTTGGGTCCAAGGTAAGGATCAAAATTTCGTTTCGGTGCATTATTTCAATTCTCTTAAAAACGAAAATGTTTTTACTTGTTTCGGAAATAAAATAAAAAAAATATATATTGAAGAATTATTTTTTCAAAATATTAGTTGAAATATATCAAAGTATCTTGAAGTATCATGAAACATTCTAAAATAATTGTGCAAATGTATTGAAACATTACAAAATACGTCGAAATATTATGAAACATCTCGAAGTATTAGAATTTCGATTTTATCACTGATTCGTTTCAGTCTCCTTAGAAACAGAAACGTTTCGACTTTCGAAACGAAATTTTGATCTTTGGTCCAAGGCTTCTTTTATCTAGAGTCCTATGTATATTACTGTTTCCACCTTTAAATGCCATCCTTTAGTATCTCATTTACCAACCTAATAGGTATACTAAATTTGCAGCAAATCTGAGAGAAGGTGTGAAGGATACGAATATATGACATTACAGTCCTATATTTTTTCCTGCATATGTTCATTTGTTAAAGTGATAAATATGAGCATTGATTTTCTAGAATATGTTCTATAAGTGAGTTGCCCAATATGGAAGATGATGCTATTACTCTTTGCCTTCCTTTTATTTATTTTTTGGGTAAATTTCGGTATCAGTTTCAGAAAAGAAGAAAAAAACAGTTATGGTTTGACCATAATTCGGAATGCAAGGGTCCAGAAAAAAAGTGGAATTTCCCAAAGATTTGGTAAATCAGTGCAACACTTAAGCAGTTGTTTAAGAAAACTTTCAAGCTTTGAAAAGTTATGAGATTTTGGAGTCTTTAATAGGGTCTCTTCTGTCGCATCTGTGTAAACTGTCGGTTGCTTGCTTCTGGAGTGCAGAGGATCAAGTTAAATGGTGGTTGTTTTGGCAAATTTGGTTTTCTAGATAGATTATTATCAACATGGGTCCTGGTTTTATCTGTTGGCCATCCTACTCTTTTGTTGTGCCCTCTTCTGTTGCTTTTACTAGTCGATTCTCGTTGTATAAAAGAAATGCATAAATGCAATATTGGCTGAATGAGGATGGGATGGATGTAGAGGGGGGAGGCGGAAGATGGGGGGAGATGATATCAGGTGTCTTATCCCCTCTGACACCATATAGCCATTTGTGGGACCCTTAAGTAGTTATGGTATTTTTCTTTTCTTGTATCCTAAGACAAAATAAATTGACATTTACATGTCATGAGTTTGCAAATTTGCTAAATGCGCAGAGTTAGCATCTTGAATTTATGATATTTGCTTCGTCTAATGCCTTTATGTTTTGGTGTACTACCTAGTTAAATCTAACTATGTCAAATTTTGAAGTATGGCTGTCATTCCTTCTATCTCAATTTATTAATTGGTCAAGTTCTAGATTATTTTTTTCCCGGTCAGTTCTAGTCTTTTACACATTTTATTGAGGGGTAAAAGCAGGAGCAAAAATATGCATTATGATGTAAGGAAGGAATGATGGTATAGAATGACGTATTAGGAAATTGATGGAGCAAAGGTGGTGTTAAATGTTAAAACTCATGTTATCTTCGATCTACCATCCCATTAGGGTTGGGGAATAAAGAGAACATGTTGTAATATTTGAGTAGGTAGGTGAAGCAGAGGTGGTCTTTGGGTTGTTATATCACTGACGTGCAACATCAAAGGACAATTTTTATAAAATGCCTTTGATGATAGTCGTAGTTTTACAATATAAGGGATTGGCCATTTGAGAACAATATACTCATACTTGGCATCAGCAAACTCTGGGTATTGAGACCAGTATGTGAAGTCATGGGGACCAATTGTAGAATTCTGTATTTTTAATTTTATGTTGTTTTTATTTTAATCTTTCCATGTTGTTGGCATGCAGCAACCACGGCCTGTTGCCTGTTCTTCTTGTGACTCAAATGGACATGTTGATTGCAAATGGTGTGGGGGCACGGGTTTCTTCTTTCTTGGTGATAACATGCTATGCCAAGTCCCTTCCAGAAACACGACCTGTGTTATTTGTGCTGGAAAGGTAATTTACATATGAGATCCTTTGTAGTCAATTCATGCTGAAGCACTCTGACATATTTCGACATTACAGTCCTTACTCTTTGAATACTGAAATTCCCTGGTGATGTTTCTCCCAGGGATCAAGATGTTGCTCCGATTGCAAGGGAACAGGCTATCGTGCAAAGTGGTTGGAAGAACCTCCAATTTCCAAGTAGTGTCAATTCATAGTTGATAAAAAGGATGCAAAAATGAAAGCTGCTGCTATTTTTCAGATTGGTCTTGATCTCCACTTTGATGTCTAATTTAATGTTCGAGGTTGTAGCTTTGGCTCTTCTATCCTCATACTGCAAAGCACTATGAATGATTTATACATCTTTATTTGTTTACAATTTAGAATAAATATAATTCCATTGTTTTACAAATCTTCTCGTTTCTTGTTGGATTGTCTCTACCACATCATTCAGTGTTTGGTTCTTGATTGACGAATTGATTGCACTTCAACTTATAATTGTGTGGAGATGATTCATCAGCAAATGAAAAGGCACTCCGACTGTACTGCTGTGTTACTGGACGATTCCAGGGTCTTGAGGAATCTTCTTTGTGACTCGAGATCTTAGCCGTAGCCGAAGCTGAAGAAATGTATTGTAGTTACGCATTAATCCTGGCTTCAGCTTATCAATTGTCTTGGAGATGGTCTCGATGATATCTATTGTCTTCTTTGTGATGGTCTTGTAGCAGAACAAATTCAAGTGAAGCTAGCTTCGTGTCTAATTCCACCACAGTAGGCATTGTCTCCATGGAAATTTCAGCCGAGTGTGCTTGTCTACAAAAGACCATCACCGGATGATCTGTAAAAGTTCATCCTTTCTTAAGATCAATATTGGCCAGCCAGTTGGAAGCTACCTCTGCACAAGACGTGTGTGTGTGTGTGTGTGTGCGCGTGCACACTTTATACTTGAATAAAGATACATCCCCAACATAATAACTTTACCGTTCAAAGGTCAGCAAGAATTAAGAAATTATTACACAATCCTACTTTTTTTACTAATACGGGATGGCTGAATGAGTTTAAGCACAATCAAGCCTAGAGCATATGGATGAACCCTAGTCAAGCTTCAGGTGTAACCAAGATACCATCATGGGCACTTTTTTTCCTTAAAAGAAGAACCACCTCAACCACAAGCCTTTTATACTCATAGCTACTATGTAAACTCAGAATATGTGCAAGCATCCACCAACCACACTCATGCATCAGGTCTATCAAGACATCTCTTATGAGTTCAAAATTCTAATACCCGAAATCCTACCATCCGATATACAGATTATGTTTAAACGAAATAGTTTGGTGCTTAACTGCCTTCAAAGTTCAAGCCAACACTTGTCAGATAAAAAATTGAAATCTGATGGAACTAGGGAGAAACACCGATGCTAATGCTGCTTTACTGCCAGATGCATGTTCATGTTCATTTCTCCACTACACAATTACTTGAAGACCAAAAATTGTATTTTTGTCGGGTATTGTAGATAGGCAAAGATTGAACAAATGCAAAGACATTACAATAAATTCTCCAAAATCTATCAGCATACACCAGCACTAATTCTAAGTGATCGTCCTTCCAAATTAAGGACATCAATTTCATACCCATGTATTGTTAAAATATTTTGCTTAGGTGCCTTGAACAATTGCTGAGAATAGCATCTGGTTGATATCCTCAGAGCCAGAGTCAGGCCTTTCATCCTCTGCATCATGAATAAAATTTATTTAGAAAGGATGCAAATAAGATATTATATTCTAATTCCTTGGTAATTTTCCAGTCACCACAACTTCTAAAAGCTAAAACAGTTTGAAACATTAAGCAGATGGTTATACCAAAACACGGATCATTAAAGGGTGGAGCTATTCCCACCCCTGAAATATCCATTCCCATCCCATTTGTACACCCCCACTAAAAATTGGCTATTTCTTTGTGCACCCCATTTCTAAGCCCATCCCACCCCCACATATTTCAAGCTCCCGTCCATTCACCATAACCATGGTATTTCTCATTGGTGCTCATTATCCTCCAAGTGTAGAGTTGTAGCACTTCTTTCACTCCAATTTTTGTGTCCGCCAATTTACAAAAACACCTCTTTCACATTGCTGGCATCGTTTTCAACTAGTAATGCCAACTGATAAAGGTGTTTTGACACAATACCAGTACCATTATCAAATGGGTTGTTATTTTATTATCATTATTGTATTGATAATGGTAATAATTCGTGGTGGAAGAGAAAGGTGTTGCATCTGCAAAGGAGATTCTAGTGGAGCTGAACGGGAAACATCAGGAAGTAGTTACAAGGTACCAAAGCACAGCAACCACTTATTGGATATGTGTTAGTTCTTTTCAAAAAAAAAGTTCACAATCGAAGTGTGCAACCAATAGAGAAAAAGCCTCAATCATATCAATCTTATCAAATTTACACCAAATAACGTTGACTAATGGTGGGGAATTGAGAGGCTGTGATGATAGTGTAGAAAAAGAGAAGAGGCGAAGATCTGATTGTAAGATTTTTTTCTGCAGAAATAAATTAGAGAGAGTTTTGGAGCTGAGATGAAGAATGTTGGGTGATAAGGGAAATATGAGATGCGTAGGGTAAAGAATGGGGTGGGAATAGTAACTCTGTTTTCACTGATATTACAAAGCTAAATGGGCTGGGGAAGTATATTTTAGGGGAGGGAATAGTCCCAGCCATCATTAAAATGCAGTTGGAGTAAGGAAGTAAACGGAACGATGGCTTCAGATTCTAGACTTGATGAGACTATGAGTTGTGAAGAGAAACTCAAGCAACTGCAACGCATTCTTGCCAACATATGCTTCCCACATTTCAGTAGTTTATACAACTTCTCTTTGAAATCAAAACCAAGAAGAAAGACTTGAGCCCGTGTAATTTCTACTAACATACAGCACATCTGAGATCATGTTCCTCTCCCTTCTCACCAAGTAAAATGAAAAAAGTATATTTTGAAAAGAGCGTGTAACCCACATCAAAATAGGGCCCCCCAAAGTTCATTATATAGTTAAGGGACCTTTCCACCCATTGCTAGTTAGTGCTTGGTTATATGCCTCTAACACATGCCACCTTTGTGTATTAACGGGTAATATTATAAAAAATAAACTATAAAAGACCAGGCAAAAAGTTTCAAAATACTTTACCTGCCCTAAATCTGACTTGTGCAGTCCATTCGTCAATGATCTGCATATCATGAGTCAAATATCAAAAGTTCAGCTATATATTCTTCTAAAAAAGCGTGTTAAGACAATAAGAGAAAGATATGTAGCGAGGCTAAAATCCATAAACTTAGTAAGCAGCACGGAACACCAAAGGAGAACACTTATGCCTTGGTGATCACTGATGGAAAACCTCGCCATTGGTTCAATATTGGTTGCTTGCTGGCAAATGGTGCAAACTTTTAGACACCACTTGGAAATAGACAACCTTCCAGAGTTGTAAGCTAATTATAAAAAGAAATATGCTAGGGTAATATGAAGGACTATAACAAGTCTAATTTGTCCCTGAACAGATATACCACTCATTTCTTCACTTTTCTTTCTTCTTTTGGGAAAATCAGCATATAATGTAGATCAAAAATGAATTTACCACAATTTCGAAGACGGTTACGCAAAATTCATAGGAAAAAAAAAACACATCAACTTTTAATAGCTTTAGTGACAATAAAACATTCAAGAAGGACAAATTAGGGGAAAAAGGGGAGTTTCCTGTCAAATACTTGTAATTGGTTTTCCATCTGAACAATTATAGGATTTTCAAATGAAGTATGCACGATAGCACAAGAAGGAATTCGCATTACTGTAAGTTAGAGTTTTATTGAGTGTTCAGATTTTTATGCCCTCATATGATTCAGAACAAAATATGATACCTGGTTGAAGCTTGTGAATGCAGGATCATCAGAATCACTGGTGACAGGGACACCAGTGGACGCTTGCAACCGCTGCAATAATGTTCTGTTCCCTACCAGAGTTGTTCTGGCCTTGTCTATCAAATCCTGCAAGTGAAATTGAAGAAAAAGATTTGAAGGCAACTTAATTGAAACATGATCACCAATCACATCAGAATAAGTCGAATGAGACTGCAATATGTCCTCTCTGTTCAACAGGCCAATTTCGAATACATAATGTCGTTAGCTGATGGCAGTGATTCAACAAAATTTAAGAAACTATTTTCAAAACCATAAAATCCAACAAGCCTGGCCCTGATTCATACAGTTAAACATCCAGCAGAACATATTGGCAAAGTGATTTGTTTACATATTTATACAGGAGTCAGGACATGAAAGAGAGGAATTAAATTTGGATTCTTTCACTTGTGAATGTAATTATGAGGAGGACCATTCCCATCAATTTTCCAATCAAATCTGGAAACTCACCTGTGCAATATTTTGCATTTCCAGCATCTCAAAGTACCCATGATCCTCTCTCTCCTGGTTTGGCAGCTGGAGCTTTGTGAAACTTTTTGCAAGCTTCTCGTCAAACTATACCCCAAAATCATAACCCTTCAACTACAACATTGTACAATCTTAATTGGACACAATCCAAGGGCCTAATAATGCATCAATATCTCTTTTTCATATCATCTGGTCCCATACCATCCATCTTTCCCTTACCATCTTCAATCATTCTGCTCCATCCACATTTCCCAAAGCACAAAACCAACATTCACAATTTGTTTCCTAATCATGCTCCTTTCCTTCGAACAGCAAAACTATTGTGTCAATGGCCACAAGAGTACTCTCCTCAGTTTCCTTATCTGAAGTATATGCCTTTTCTATGTCCTTAGCTTAGTAAAGCATTTTCTTTAAGAGTCAGAGCAGTACAACCTTCCAGGCAGATTTACTTCCTCAACATCAATACCAAAACGTTTTTATACAAGAATGATTTACTTGTTTCCAGTTAAAGTGGGGTGGTGAACATTAAGGGTTTTTTTAATGAATAGAAGTGTGTACACTGTTGGCCGAAGCCTTCTCCTTCATGTTCCATAAGGTGGTGAAGATTGTGTTTTAGAGTCCCATAATGCCTTTTAAGTAATGGACAGAGATTCCATATGCAGTTTTGGTAGCCAATAACTGCATTGTTTAGAAACTGATAGTGCTACCAGGGGTTATGTGTGGTCTAGAAATCTCTTGACCACGTGATCAGGGGTTCCCCCTCTTACATGCTCAAGAGGGTGGGTTTTGGGGCTACATGGACGAGATGATGGAGGATTGTGTTTCTGCTATAGAATTTCAGTATTGATGTTCTCTTCTAGATTAATGGGGTGCCCATTGCAGCATCACAATGTCAATGTGAATTGGGATCACATAGTTGAGACTTACGGGGATGGTACAGGTTGAAAAGGGAATCTTTGTCTGAAAGGGGAAAGGTGACCCTTATCTTGGCTATTCTTCCAACCTGTTATGTGTCGACTTAGTATCCAACATTAATGGAGAAAAGACACTTCTTAGGAGTGTAGAGCAGAAAGAATTCAAATATGATCTGGTTGATCAGAAAAAAAAATGCCAACTATAATGGAAAGGTGGATTTGGAATTAAGAAGCTGAGGCTGTTCATTCAAGTTGTTACAGAAAAATGGCCATAACTGTATGCGTGCCTTTGGATGAGGTTACTGATTGAAGCATGGCAGAGACCAGTGAGGGAGGATCGGAAAATTAGACAGGATGACCCGCACCCCACTCCCCTATCCTCTGGGTTGCACGGATCATGAAAATGAGGCCTTGAAAAAAGCATTTGGAAAGAGTGGGGGTGTTGGCAGAGCAGGAGGAAGGATGGGAAAGTTCTAAAGACCCTTCTGGCTGAAAATAATTACTTCATGATTCAGACTTGTTATAATTACATGCCTGTGCTTTTTAACTTGACCATAATGGTAAAAACCCTCATTCCCAACTTTTAAGATGGCTTCCGTCAGGGATAGTTTTGTTAAGGAAAGCGAGACCCAGGCTGAGGGAATGTTTCCACCTGAAAGGTTTGTCTCCATGGAACAAGTAGTCAGTACAGCTTACAGCCTAAGGTCTCGCTATTTTTTGTTTGCATTCAATGGTGTTGTACATGCGCTATCAAGTAAATATATTGATATGCGTCAACTTAATCAAATTCGCCCATTATTTCTTTATGGTTTACTTACCCACTGTATGTTGATATGGCTAGTTGTCACTGTATGCAAATATCAATCAGTGACAGTTCTGAAACTTACTGATTCAATCTTTAATTGATCAATTATAAATGGTTTCATCATCTATCGATTTTTATGCCCTCTCCAACACTACAAGCTTAAGCCACAACTCTAGTCAAACACCAGGTTCAGGACAAAAATGGGATACTCGAACTATATTCTTCCTTAAAAAAGCTCTGGATAGACCACGGTCAATTTTCTTATTTCAAAATAAGTAAATTTGGGTAGACAATTCACACTTATCATATAGAATAGTCTCACCATGTATCCTCCCCCACATCGTGTATTGGCCTTTCACACCACAGCTTCAACATAGTTTGTAAGAACTCAACCCATTTGGTGAAAAACAATGACAACATTATAAGCTGTAATCGCAACAGGAAATTTTGTACCATTGTGCCTTTCACTATACATGTTTTGAAAATAAGATGTGGCATAGACGTCTAGGCCACCCGAACTCTGATGTACTTCGCACTTTGTTTAATTCTGGATTATTGGGAAATAAAGCATGTTCTTCTCTTGATCTATCTTTTGATTGTACATCATGCAAACTTGGCAAAAATAAAGTTCTACCTTTTCCTCATCATGCATCTCGTGCCTCACAATGTTTCGATATTATTCACAGTGATGTTTGGGGGATTGCATCTGTTGTTTCCCATGCGCATTACAAGTATTTTGTTACTTTCATTGATGACTTTAGTTGCTTTACTTGGGTTTACTTCCTCCGAGCTAAGGCCGAAGTTTTTTTAGTCTTTAAGTGATTTCTTGCACTTCTTGAGACTCAATTCTCTGCCAGCATCAAGGTCTTGTGCTCTGATTCTGGCGGCGAATACATGTCTAATGAGTTTCAGGACTTTCTTCAAAGCAAAGGGATCATCTCTCAGCGTTCTTGTCCTTCGACACCACAACAAAACAGTGTTGCTGAGAAGAAAAATCATCACCTTCTTGATGTGGTAAGAACTCTTTTACTTGAATCATTTGTTCCTCCTTGTTTTTCGTGTGAAGCACTTTCTACTTCAATTCATTTGATCAATTGATTACCCTCTCCTACGTTAAATCATGTTTCTCCTTTCTTTAAGTTGTTTGGTCATTCTCCTTTATATTCTAATCTCCGTACATTTGGTTGTGTTTGTTTTGTGCATCTCCCTGCTCATGAACGACATAAACTTACTATTCAGTCTGTTAAGTGTGTTTTTCTTGGTTATGCTATCTCTCAAAAGGGTTATGTTTGTTATGATCCCCATACTCGTCGTATACAGGTTTCTAGGAATGTGATTTTATTTGAAAATCAATATTTCTTTCTATCTCATGTTGAGCTATCATCTGCATCTTTATCTCTTCTGCCTAGTTTTTTTGATTCCCCAATAATTGTGAAAAGGTTCAAACCTGGTTATGTGTATGAAAGACATCGTCGACATGAGTCTGGTTCCACTTCCTCTGTGCCCTCTTCCGATCTTGATCTGACGCCTGATCTTGCTCCTACTTCCACCACTCTTCGTCGGTCTACTCAAATTTCTCGACCCCTTGATTGGTATGGATTCTTCTCCACTGTCTCTCTTGTCGCTACTTTATCCATTATTTCCATTCCCTTTTGCTACAAAAAGGCCATAGAACATGAGTGTTGGCAAAATGCAATACAAGCAGAACTTCAAGCACTTGAGGAAAATCACACTTGGGGATATTATTCCTTGTCCTCCTACAGTCAAACTTATTGGGAGTAAATGGGTTTTCTCTATAAAACTTTGTTCTGATGGCTCTTTGGACCGGTACAAGGCTCACCTCGTAGCTCTGGGTAACAAACAGGAATATAGGGTTGATTATGAGGAGACATTTGCTCCTGTTGCCAAAATGACCACGGTTCGAACCATCTTAGTTATTGCCGCTTCACAGTCGTGGCAACTACATCAGATGGATATGAAGAATGCCTTTCTTCATGGTGATCTCCAGGAAGAGATTTACACGAAGCTTCCCTCGAGTATGACTACTTCTTCTCCTCATGATGTCTTTGAGCTAAGGCGTTCTTTGTATGGGCTCAAGCTGGTGCCTCGGGCTTGGTTTGAGAAGTTTCGCAGTATATTTCTTTCCTTTAGTTTTACACAAAGTCAGTATGATTCTTCTCTCTTCTTCCACACGTCTGTGTCGGGAATAGTCCTTCTCTTAGTTTATGTGGATAATATTATCATTATTGGCACAGACTGTGATTTGATTACTAAGCGTTAGCAGTTGTTACATGCAACTTTCCATATGAAAGATCTTGGCCAGCTCACATACTTCTTAGGATTATAAGTTCATCATCGGGCCAATGGTATTTTCGTGAACTAGCATAAGTATATTCAAGATCTTATCACTTTGGCTAGTTTGGAGGACACTTCTTCTGTTGATACTCCTATGGAGGTAAATGTCAAATACAGGAAAGATGAAGGGGACCTTCTAGATGATCCTACTCATTATCAACGTCTGGTTGGGAGTCTTATCTACTTGACCACTACTCGACCTGATATCTCCTATGTTGTTCATCAGGTCAGTCAATTTATGTCTTCTCCTCAGCATCTCCATCTTGCTGCAATTCGACGTATCATCCGCTATCTTCAAGGTTCACCTACTCGTGGGTTGTTCTTTCCTACTGGCTCCTCTCTTCAACTTGTTGCCTATAGTGATGCTGATTGGGCTGGGTGTCCGGATACCCGTCGATCTACTACGGGTTGGTGTATGTTTTTTAGGTGATGCCTTAATTTCTTGGAAATGTAAGAAACAAGATCGTGTTTCTAAATCCTCTACTGAGGCCGAGTATCGTGCCATGTCTACTGGTTGTTCTAAAATTGTATGGTTACGCGGTCTTCTTGAGAAGCTTGGGTTTCCTCAGACCACTCCTACCCCTCTTCATGCTAATAACACTAATGCTATTCAAATTGCAACCAATCCCGTTTTCCATGAACGCACCAAACATATTGAGAATAATTGTCATTCTATTCAAGACACCTTGGAAAGTCGGGTGATATCTCTTCCTCAGATATCTTCTGATCTCCAAGTGGCTGATGTCTTCGCCAAAGCTATGACTCGACAGCGGCATCAATTTCTTGTTGGCAAATTGGTGCTGGTTGACTTACCAGCGTCAATTTGAGGGGGGATGTTACCGCATACAATTTTAGGAATTTATATAATTTAGGACTCTGTTAATATTAGCTGTAAAAATTATCTTACCATGTATAGATGCTGAATATTAGGAATCAGTTAGATGCCGTGTATAGAATATATTTTTGTGTATAGATGGAACTGATATAAAAATGAAAGGGGAGAACTCATAGAGGTAAATTTTTCCAAAGAATTTCTCTGTTTTCTTTAATTTGACACTCATAGTTTTAACATTTACCTGGTGGTTTAGTGCAAAAGTTAATATTACCAGGAAGTGGTTTGTAACTGATCCTAAGTACAGGGCATTGTTTTGTTATTAATTCTTTACCTTTCATCATTTTCTTACATTTTCTCAACAGCCAACGAGGGGGTAATTGTACAATAACACCAGAACTCTAGAAAATGTAACCATACATCTACCTGTTTGGCTGCGAGTAGTTCGCGGCACTGCTCTTTCATAGATGACAATTCTTCTTGAACTTTCTTGATCCGAGACACAAGCTTCATCGGATTTGCCTGCGAAACAAACAAACAAACAAACAATTCACATGCCACAATGAAGAAAAGATCAAACAGATAAAAGAAAAGAATTGTGCATGAAGATTTGGGTTTGTGGGTCTTTTTTAAGTTACACTGTCAGGGTAGATTTGTTGGAACTCCTTTTCGAGTTTGTGCTGAATCACTGTGAGGTCATGGTTACCCTTTGTAAAGAGATTCACCAGACCGTCCACTGATTGATGGTGCTGGGTTTCAGGGAGATGATGATGATGACGATGCCCCATTCTCTAATTGAGCTCTCTCTCTCTCTCTCTCTTGGAAGGAAGAGGAGGGGAAGAGGGGAATGGAAAATGTTTAAAATATTTTGATTCGGGACCCCTTAAATTTCAAATTTTCATTAGGTCAAATTATACTTTGACCACTTTAATTATAAACTCAATTTCATTTTGAATCTTGAACTATTAAATTTTTTATATTTCCCTCTCAACTACTAGAATTATTGCACATTGTCCCAAATGCAAACATTTGCTATCTTTTTAGAGAAAAATTATCAACATGTCAAGGGCAAAGTGCAAAAAAAATCACATAATTTAGAGAATAAAATAAAATAATTTTTTATCAAATTTATAGCAGATATTAATAATTTGGGTATTGTGAAATTAATCTCATAGTTAAGAGTATAATATAAAAAAAATGGAAGTTGAAACGAAAATGTGAGAAATAATCATAATTTAAGAGATTAAAGTGTAATTTTTCCTTTCACTTAAATGTTAAATTTAGATTATAATCGATCAACATAAATACCATGTGTTTTTCCATTATCATTGGTGATTTGTTATCTGTTCATATTTGACAGTATCATCTAATGGTCTTATAAGTGTATTCAGACGGTGGTCAATTGTCATTAGACTATTGATCACGTATATTTGGAGAGAAAATAAATTGAAAATTATGACCAAAATAATTTAGAGAATACAAAAATAAGTCGAATACAAAAGTAAGTCCATTGGGAACACTTTGATGTATTTTATAAATTGACAAGGGTTACCAAGGCAGCCACTCAACACCCATCACAACTGTTGACGACGGTTGTGTGCTGCCCTTCTTGAATCGCCACTAACTGTTGTCGTTTGAATTATCTTTCTCTCTCTTTGTGTGCACAAAAAAACGTCACTAATGTCCATTAATCCACCGTCTTAGAGCTCCCACTTGAATGTACATGGACATGACTTGAGAGTTTTCTAAGTTGGTATTTACCTTCGATGCCAAAACTTTGACTTTCACCAACTTTTTATCTATAACCATTTACAAATTTAATGTTGGAACATGACGACTACGCACATTTTTACCATCGAATTTGACCGCACTCTTCTACATATGATCCTCATCGGTAGCACACTTCTGTTGACTTCGATTCACTCCATAACAAAAGTGATGGGCATTAATGCTCTATACTAGGGGTTATAAGATCCACACACTTAGTATCATTGGCAACTTCAACCAAACACAAATTTAACAAATGTGTTGGCCTACACTTGAAATTTCGATCAAGTACTTCCTCTTATACTCATACAGAGGCTTTCCTCGATACACCTTATCGACGACTTAATATACCATGCACCTAGGTGTTTATGTAAAGATTTCATAATGCCTCAAAGTGGGATTTATACTCATGAGCATGTGATAGCTTTGGTTTTTCAATTGGTGTCTTCTACCTTTTATCCGACTAATTCTTATCCTTAATCAGATGGAATCACATCTTTCTATAAAATTTAGGCATTCCCGAAATTTCTCTAAATATGTCATTCACCATGTAACACTGCAACACCTAGATGATTCCAAACTCATTGCAGTTACATGCTCACTGAATTTTTCCAAATTCAACCCTTTTGTCATAGGGTCAACCACCATCTCCCCCAAGGGGATATAATAGACCTTTATTTCTCCACTATATCTTAAATATGGTGATAATTACATCAATGTGTTTTTCTTTAGAGTTGTTAGCTCCACTTTTTATTAAAGATATAACGGACTTATTGTCACAAAACACATTGACCGGCCTATGAAGTATACCTAATTTTAAACTATCAACAAAGCGTTTTATCCAAACAACCATACTTACTGTCGTACTGCACGCTATGTATTTGGCCTTCATGGTGTACTTTGCAATACAACCCTATTTCTTTATTAACCAAGAAACAACCATTCCACCAAATAAGAATATATAGCCACTTGTAAATTTTTTATCTTCTACATCATCTGCAAAGTCTACATCTGTGTATCAAATAACTTCTAGATTGTTTAATCTAAAAAATAATTGCATACCTGTCGTGCCTCTCAAGTATCCAAATATTCACTTCACTACCTGCCAATGTGCCCTTAGATTGGATTAATACCTACTTATCAATCATATTGTATGACAAATGTCTGACCTTGTACTTGTCATAGTATACATAAGGCTATCCACAACTTAGGCTTAAGGGACCTTAATTATTTTCATTTGAACTAGGGTACATACATTTACTTAGACTTTGACCCACGCAAACAGGAGTGCTCAATGTCTTACAAGTATCCATACCGATTCTTTTGAACACCTTTTTCATATACTTTTTTTATTCAAATATAAGAGTAGAATTTATATATCTAGAAATTATAATTCTTAGGACATAATTAGCCCTCCTATGTTCTTCATTTTGAATTTGGATACCATGAACACTTTGGTTTCTTTTATCATATTTGCAAAATTTTCCTGACAATACAAAATTGTCTATAAAGAGCAACAAAATAGTTAGTTTATCATGGTGTTTCCTAACATATACAAAATGAACTAAAACACTTACTTCGAATCCTATTTCAAGAATTATCTGGTAGAACTTTAATACATATTCCCTATAGGATTGTTTGAGTTCATAGAGGGATCTTTTTAATTTGTAGACTTTGTTTTTCATGTCATCTTCACATCTAAGATGTAACTCAAGATTCATCTTTGCCACAATTGACATGAGTATCTTGATTGAATCTATTCCAAGTTTTTGAGTAAACCCTTTAGCCACCAATTTTGTTTTATACTTATCTAATGACTCATCTATTTTCAACTTTTTTTAAAGACCTACTTGTAACCAATGGTTTTCCTCTGTTCAGGAAGATCCACTAAATCCCAAACTTCATTTTTGTTAATTGAATCAACCTCCTTTTCATAGCTTGAAGTCATTGATTTGCATAGCTACTATTGACTGCCTCCATAAAGTCCTTAAGATCTCTTCTAACATTTTGTTTTCATCTAGACTAAAGACAAAATGATCCTTTAGTTTTTGAGATTGTACTCTCTTCTTTTTACTCCCACTATTCTCAACCTATGGACCTTGTTCACCTTGGTCATCTATTATTTTCTAATCATTGATATTATCAACAAGACTTGTAATACCATTATGCACATCATCAAACAATTTGACTTGATCAATGTGATTTTTTAAATGGTAGACTCAATAAGAATAGCATCTCTGCTTTCAATCAATCCCTTATTCGAATGAAATAATCTATATCTAATTCCATTCTCAACATATCCTATGAATTCACATTTCCAAGTCTTTGATCCTAACTTAGCTCTAAGAGGCTTCAGAATAAGAATAAGTGCTTTGCACCCCTAAACATTAAATTTAGATACATCAAGCTTTGTTCCAATCCAATATTCATAAGCGGTCAGTGGTTTTGCCTCTGTCTTGATCAATTTAAAGTATAAGTTGTAGTAGATAAGGCTTCTTCCCAAAAATATACAAAAAGATTAACATCATGGACCTTGTCATATCCAATATAGTCCTATTATGCCTTTCTGCAAGGCATGGTATATACATGTCTTATACAATTCTCTTTGAAGAATTCGTCAAATGCTTCAAATTCATCACCCCTATCATTATTCAATGCTTTAATTGGTCTACCCAATTGTGTTTCTACTTTCCTTTTATACTCGTTGAATCTTTCAAGAGCATCAAACTTATGTTTAATTATATAGATGTGACTAAGCCTTGAAGAATCATCAGTAAATGTTACGAAGTATTTCATTCCTCTATGACCTGTTGTTCTTTAGGATCCACATAATCTAAATGTACAACCTTTAACAAATCCAAAGACTTCCAATGTTTTGCAAAGGTTTTCTAGCCATTTTTCCTTTAACACATGACTCACAGATATGAAAGTCTATTGTATTGATTTGAGGTATAAGGTCTAATCTACTCATTATGAGCATCTAGTCTGTATTGATGTGACCTAATCTTAAATACCATAAATATGAATTATTTTCATTAGTTGAAACATTCTTGTACTCAAACATGAAACTTTATAGCTATTGATAAGATACATACCACCAACCCTTGAACCCTTCATAATTACACTATTATCCTTTTGGATGTAAGCAAAAGCTGACTTGAACCTTATATCATAACCCCTTTTGTCCAACATAGACACTGATATAAGGTTCCTACTAACATTGGGCGCAAGTAACACATTCTTAAGGATCAAGACTGACTTCTCACACTTAACTTTGTAAGTTATTTCTATTAGGACATCACAATATGTTGTTTTTCATGTAAATATGATGCTCATCTAGTACCTTTTCATTGATCTTTGAGAAGTTTATCTTTGTCTCTTGCGATGTGATTAGTTGCCTCAGAATTGATCCACCATTACTCCTTTGAATCTTCAAGTAGCTTCGCTTCAGGAATGATAATAAATGTCTCTTTATGTTTGCCCTTTTGCTTGTTTGGACACTTTTCTTTGAAATACCCTCTTTGTCCATTAGGGAAAAACGCCCCTTGTTCTTATTGTTGAACTTTCTAAATCTAAATCATTGTTTTCCATTCTTCTTTCAATGTCTTCGTTTCTTGTGTTGCATTTTTGATTTTAATCCAAATGCTTCGATGATCAATAAATTTTCACTATTAGTATCTTTTATCTTTATATTCTTTCATTCATCCTCGAGTGCTAATAATATTGGTAATGTGTCATAGTTATGTTCTTTCCTCCATAGGTCAATGAAGTAACCACATGATCCCAAGAGTTTGGCAAGCCATTGAGGATCGTGGTCACTTGTATCTTGTTAGAAACTAGGTGGCCAACAGATGATAAAAATCATTTGTAAGTATTTCATACGGAATACATAATCCACCAGTTTATCGCCCTCGGACATATGCATCCCACTAAACTTGTCTAAAGGCAATTGTACATGCGTATCAAACACAGGACTATATTTAGTATTGACTGCATCCATAATTTCCTTAGCAGTTTTGAAATCTTAATGAAAGTGGATTAAATCATCTTGCATGTTGAAGAGGATGGAAGTTTGGGCTAGATTATTGTTCTCTTCCCACCATTTTATTTGTTTAGCAACTAAACAATCTTGGTAATTTTATTTGAGCTTTGGTATATCGAATGTGTATTAGGTTTTCTCATGTGTGAGCACGTTAGTGATTTTATGCTTCCAAGTACGGTAATTTATATTGTTTATTTTTTCTCATTTATTAGCCATTAGGAAATTTTAACAATACTACTAATAGATATGTGAGATATTTTTAATGAATAATGACGGCTAGAATTTTTCTTTGAAGTAATCAAGCATGGAATTATGAAATTGATGTACTTGTCAAACAGGCGACATTAAAAAAAAGGAATACGAGATTTAAATCGAGACTCCTTTGACACTAGAGCTTTTTGTATCGAGTACTTGCCTTTTTAAAAAATGTTAGAAGTCCGATACTCAAATTTTAATTTGATAGTTCTTGAAAAATGGAGTTTGATGATTTTTGAATGAACTGAATCAAAGTCCAATTGAGCAACACATGGCCTTTTGAAGTAGAATGAACTGAGTTGGACTAGGTTGAAATTAAGTCAATTTGGTCGAAGGTTCAGTTGAACCGGATTATGCACGTCCACTAGGTGTGCGTTGGGCTGAGATAGGGCTAACTTGGGCTAGAAAAAGCTAGACTGGGTTTCTGAAATTCTGTTGGAATAAATGGTTGGGCTCTTGGGCTTGGCTGAATTCTTCAATTAATTGAAGTGACGCCGTTTGGTTTTGGAGAGTAGCAAAATGACGTCGCTTGGCGTCTTTCGTTTCCTTCTTATTTGATGAACCCATTGGTTATAACCCTGGCCGATATATTCGGTGACCTGCAAACTTGGGTGAGGGTTCTTTTATCTTCGATCCTTGGGTATTTTTACCCAAAATTTGACCAGTGTGATCCTTGATCAATTCTCTTTGATGTAGTTGTAATCAGTATTGAACTTTTGAATCACACAATTATTTTCGAAAATGGGTATTCAAAATAGACCTTCGCTCTGATACCATTGATTGACCTAGATATATGTATTTGAATGATAATCAAGTGTCGTTAAACTATTGATCACGTATATTTCGAGAGAAAATAATTTTGTCGAATTGACGATTATGACCGAAAAACTTTAGATTGCCAAGGGTTATCAGACAACCATTCAATAGGAGACACAAAGGTTGTAAACAATTGTGTCCTTTGCCCATCACAACCATTGATAATGGTTGTATTTGCTGCCCTTCTTCAACCGCCACAAACCACTACCATTTGAATCTCTATCACTTGCTGTGCACGGAAAATCACCACCGATGTCCATTAATTCACCATCTTACATCATCAGCATGTGCTTTTAGTTTTTAATATGAGATGGAGTATTGACTCTCAATTCCAAGACAGTTAGAGCATTATTTTCTTGAAAAATTAAAATATAGCAAATGAAAAGATTGAATAAATGTAGAGAGAAACTGATCTAGCCAAAGTATGGTCACTTGTAAATTTAAAGAGACCACATTGGATGACAAATAGTTCATTTGAGAAAATAATTGGGAGGTGTAAAATAAATTTACCTTTGATTGGTGTCTAGATGTCAACTCCGTTGAGACATAGTATAATTTGTTTTCGCCCATTGATATAATATTTTCATTCGAATCAACAAAAGTGACGCGGGTATTCCTAATTTCAACTTTATTTCCTTAATTGATGATGCTATAACTATGGAACAAAGTATCCATTTTAAAATAAAATTTTCAATTTTGACTGGTCCATAGATGCACATTTAGACCCACAAGTGAATTGACTCTTTTCCAAATTTAAAACAAATTCAAATCTTAGTTGAATGTAATTTATTTTTTGATTGGTTATTGATGGGCCCGGCCCAAGGCCCAACTTGAATAAAAGATCCGCTTGTACAAAGCCCGATAATTGCAGTCCCAAAAAGATCCGTGTTTAGTCAACCTCATCAAAGTCCTAAGAGCCACATCGTTAGGAGGCGACCGGCGCCATGCCAAGAGCCTCATCAACACCGCTTGGGATAAGGAGTGAAGAAGTCAACCACGTCGTCCTTAGACCTAGTCTTGAGGAAAGCTCCATAATTGCCTCGAGGAAGACGGCAGTTCCACCAAATTAACAACTTAGTTACTAAAAAGGCGCCTCAGTCTGTTAAGAGACACTATAAATTGTAAGTCCCGCCAACACATGAGGGCATCGATTGAACACATTTGGCATCATTCTCATCTCTCTCATAGCTTGCACTTCATTTGAGCACTCATCTGATCTCCTTAAACTCCTACACTAATAAAACATCCAAACCATCCTAGCCCTTCACAGTGAAGTAGGTCACCTTGATCGAACCACTTAAATTGCCTCTTGCTTGAGTTTCTCTCTCTACTTTATTATCGGCATTAATTACTTGATAGGTGGTGTGCAAAATTAATTTGTGCATCATTAATTATCTACATCAAAATCATGGTATTTTATATCCAAATATATCAATATTTTTTTTGATTATGGTTTCTTTTGAATTATAAATATATGGCGAAAAAGATTGTTTATTTGAGAAATTGAGTTGAACTTCCTATATATTTTGTTATATTAAGTTTTGATTGGTTTTATTTAAATTGAATTGTTTTTTAAACAATTTAATATTAATTGTGATAATAAATTCATTAAATATTCAAATGAACTAAAAAAATAATTTTTTTTATAAATTTCCATTCAGAATAGTTTCAAATTCAATTGTTTGGACTTTTGGTGTAATGAGCAATGAATATTCTGTCAAAAAAACAAAAACAAAAAATTTGGGGTAACGAGTCTCTTACGTTGCAATGCTAGTAAAGCTCATTGTCTGGTCAATGACTTGTTGTCATAGATTGGTCATGAGTTTTACTCTTTCCCCGTCCATTCAAGTTAGAAATACCAATTTTTTTAACATTAGGATAGTTTTAACTTTTAACTTTTACAATACAAAAAAAAAAAAAATTGATATCGCAAATTATAGTTTTTAACTTCAAGTTAGATCTTATATTAATTTGGGATAATTTATAATCCATTATAGAATATTGTTATTGATCCTGAATTGGGTATGTCATCAACCATGAAGAACTCAATTAATTATAATTTTACTTTTAAAAATTATGACTTAACATAAAATTATAATTTTTATGATTGATCATAATATTTTAAATCAATCATGTTCTTAATAGTTATCGTTTACACCATAAAAAATATATCTTATCTTAAAAAATTATTCTTTTCGATATGATATCATAGGCGATATTGTACACTTCTTCTTCATGTTATAGAGGAAGACTATACTTCGGTGCCGTACCAAAATTTATTATCTTGTAAGAGAAAAGTATAGTTTGTCAGTACCCTCTCGTGGGAAGGTTCGGTTGTTTTAAGACAATGATCACACGTCTCTCGAACTCGCACATCAGCTCATTCTAAATCAAGTTATTTGGTTTATATAAATTGTATGTTTATATATTTTCTATATTGATTTAAATTGTATGTTATATTTTTAATGATCTAACCACCGTTTGCATGGTTTATTTCGAATTTTAGATTAGAACACTCATAGTTGTTTTGCTCACATTATAATTTTAATAATTGTTACTTTGGCCAAAAGTTCAATAGCCATTTTTCTTAATTCCAATTATAAATTTATGAGTCAAATCTATATTTGTTTTTACACATGGTAGGTGATCTGTCAAGAAAAAAATTGAAAAGATAATATATTGGAGGAATCTCAATCCACTTTAACTTTCAAAAAATAGAGTGAGCTCTCCGCTAATATATTTTCCCTTCAATCCCCTTTTAGTGTATCATACACTATGCATTTAAGTGGAATTTATTAATTTTAATAAATTTGGGTAGGATTCGAGCCCCACGTTATTTTTTGGAGTGTAACTTGGGTGGATTGAGAGATTAATCTTATTCCAACTCTAGGTATAAAATCTTCAATCTGAAAACCTAACTTTACTTTAACCCTAGTTACTCAATTTAAGTATTGCCCGAGTTGATTTTGGACAAGCTCGGATTGAAATTAGGTTAACCAATTCGAGTTGACAATTCAGGCCCAACAAACATTTATCCTAAATAAAATGTGAGCCTTTGCACAATGTTAAACTAGGTCTACATAGTCTATTTAGATGAAACTCATTAAGGGTGTAAAAGTAAAAGTGAGCTTTTTTATATAGGAGGAAGGGAATATGTCATTTGAGTTGTCCATTTGATAGGATGACCACTCCTTGTCTTTGTTTTGTATTTTTTACTCATTCAGTTGTGTAAACTTATTTTACCATCTATAATCCTTATAAATCATGTTTCACTCAATCTTTAAATAATAATAATTATACAAAATATCAGTCATTGTTCATGCCTGAAGACACTATACAATAAATAAAAAATAATCTTAAACAATTGCCCAAATTCAAAAGAAATGACTTAAAAATATTTATATCAATTCTTCTTTTAAAATGACTTGAAATATCGTCGATCATATCCTCTATATTAATGAAACTGTGATAAAATATATAAAAACTCTTCAAAATAATACTATATATACAAATGCCTCTTAAAAAAAAAAATACTAACATAATTCATTGAAATTTACAATTTTTAAGTAATAAATAAAATATTACTCATTTATAAGACTCACAAATTTATCACCTCTACGGCTCTACTACAACTCAATCCATTAACATAACAACATAACATAATTATAAACTCAACCACTATATTTTTAATTCATTATATTCTCATACAATAAATACCCCAAGGAAAAAAAAATAAAAAAATATTAACATAACAAAATCTTGCTCTCCAAATGACACAACATAATTATAAATGATCAAGATTTAGTTAATTTTATTAAAAATATAATAATTAAAGTTTTTAAGATAAAATAATAATAAATTAATTTAATTAAAAAATAGAATAAAGATCACAGACATCCCTTAAACTTTGATAATATTACAAAAATATCTCTCGACATTTTTTAAATAACATGGATACCTTGTTTATATAAATATAATACATGAATTTGAGTTAAATTCGAGTTGGGTTCAAGTTAGGTCTGATTGCATTAATTTGAATTAGATTCAGGTTAAACTCGTGAACAAAATTTAATTCAGGTCAAAACTTTTTGACCCTAACTCTAACCCTAAAAATCTCAATCTTGACACTTTTTCGTTTTTGGGTTCAGTTCGAGTTAAATTTGGGTCCACCGCCCCAGTTTCATCCCCGGTTATTTATTGCCCAGTTCCTTTTCAAGACTCCGCCTCTGAATCATTGGAAGTGTAGGCAATGGCAGGCGACGAAGAGAAACATCTGGAGGAGCAGCTGGAGCTTCAATTACAAGAACAAAGAGATTCACTTGCCGCTCTCAAAGAAGCCCTAGCTTCTGATCCTACCAACCTCGAGCTTCTCACGGTTCATTCTCTCTCTCTCTCTCTCTCTCTCTCTCAGACACCGCCCGAATCTTTTAACGACTTTGCTGGAAATCAAGGGCTAAATTGTGCAATTAGATTCTACCCATCATTTATTGTGCTATTCTGAAGCTTATATTATTAAGCTTCAGATTTAGAACTGATATGAAAGGTGATTAGCCTAGTTATACCACGAGTAGAAGAGGATTGGAATCCCTGATACAGGCTAGAATATTCACGTCTTTGTCCTGAACCTATTTTAGGGTTTTTAAGTAACCACTTAGTCCATACCAAAAAAAAAAAAATCTATAACTACGGCATCAAATGCTGGGAGAGTACAACGGTATTGCCTTACCTTTTATTCATTTCGATGATGGCGTATGACTTGCACTATAGGATAGCTGGGTTATGAATAAGCTCTGAACAAAATTTTGGGTCAAGCATGTGCAAGAATTTAGGAATTATTTTGATCCAATGGAAAAAAAGAATAAGTTCTGAACAGGATGCAATTTGTTTTTTTGCTTTTCTTTTTCCATTGGATGTTTTGATTCATATGAAGTCTAGCTTAGCTGTCAGGCTCATGTCAAATGCTGGGATTGTAATGTAAATATTCACCAAGAAACTGGTCAACAATAAATTGATCATCATGGATTCTTCATGATTGCAGGAATGACCTTGGATCCATAATACTTGATGTGATGTTAGACTATAGGATCTATGACTTTGTAAACAATAAGTGGCTACCAATTAGATAAACTAGAACTTAGTTACTAAAATTTGAAGTGTTGGATTACGAGCCATGGAGGTTATAAGCTCTAATTTTTCCCCCCTATGAGAAACGATGATATTATTAATGATAAAAGTTCAAAGAAGGTACAAAAGTAATCAGAGATGGAAAATTTGTCCAAAACCAAAGACTCGTTAACATGAGAAATAAAAATAAAATTATTAGTTAGAAAAAACAAAAACTACATTCCGCATGTAGCTGTCCAGCTCGAAATAGTGCCAAAAAGAAAATATTGTCAAACTCCTTAGACACTGATGACCAAACGGATGCCAAAAAATAAATTTGGTCCAATAGTCCTTCAACTTTCTTCCATTTATTGCAAAAAATCATCGCATTATTTCTAACCATATAACCCTAGCAGTAGCAAAACAAGCACAATGTCAAATAATCTTCAACTGTTTAGTTTTCCCACCACCTGGATCATCTGAACATATCATAAAATACATAGTTCTCGGTACCACCCAACACACACCCACATAGCTAAAGAACTCATTCCATTGTGAGAGAGCTATAGGGCAATATAAAAATAAATGATCTACACTCTTACTATAGTGAGAGTGCTATAGGACTATATGAGACACTATCACCTTTACACATTACACACCATTGCAGTAGAATACAAATCACGAGTCTCCTTCTTTGAAGCACATCATAAGTGTTTATTATCCATGCACAAATTTGCACTTTTAGAGGCGCTCTAGCTTCCCAAATTATATTCGATGAAAAGAATAAAGGAAGAGAGGGCTTATCAACTAAAGACTCAGAGAAAGATTTACATGAAAAAAACATAATAGGATAGTTTCTCAATTAAACTTTGTTTTGAGTACAATCATCCACAATCCTTCTTCAGTAATGAGTGAGAGGTCAAGTATTTTAAGTCCATTCCTGACTTTAATGTCAAGATCCTTTCTTACGCAAGTTTATGATTTTAATCTTTTTGTGATAATTGATTGTGGTTCATCACTTAATAGAGTGAGCAGATACATTTTTAGTCCTTAATGTGTTGTTAGACAGTCAAACATATTCAAGAGGGTGAATGTGTTTACCAAATAGAGACCTATGAAAAAGAGGTGGTCAAGCTTTTTTTCAACAAGATGGGATTAATGTTAAGAAGTAAATGACAACTAGCATTAAATCTCATAGTCTTGATTGACTTGGGACACATATCCATACGAGATGAATTAGCAATTGATTTAATCTAGTACTTAGAAATTTATGAGGAAGCCTCTAGGATGAGACTAGGTATTGACCAAATTTATCTTATCGCCCTCAGATTTTGACACTTGGTTTCCCGATCGTTAGTTTGAGATGTATTGGGCAGTGTCGCTCAGGAGCATTTGAGGCCTAAAACGACAAATTCAAGTGAGGTTTTTTATATTTTTTTACTAAAATATATCGTTCTCGCTCTTTGAGAACTTGATTATTATTTAATTTTTCTGTAGAAATTTTGGTGTCATATTATTTTTAAGTAATAATATAATTAATCTACTTAATCTTTCTTATTTAATCAGAGGTAGGATTTAATTAATTTTAATCTTAGAAATCTTATTTTTGAATAAGTAATAGTTAAAGTAAAAATCGATTGTAAGCAATGCATGCACTTTATAAATAATTTAACATTTATATTTATTTTAGTACCTCAATTGATCATTATTTTCACTTTTATGGTTTACCACGATGAAAATCATATCTTAAGAACAATAATGCCATTGTATATATAAATATAACCTAATATTCTAACTTAATGATGTGACATGCTATATTGTAAAAATAAAAAGTTTTAACAATGATAATTATAGAAGTAGTATTAGGCACTGTCAATTGCTACATATCGTTCAATTTTTAAGATCAAATGTGCCTATTTATAAAAGCCTGTGTTTAAGAAAAAAATCTACGACTAGGCACATTTGATCTAAAAAAATTAGATTCTTATAGAATTAAGACTCTAATATGAAATACAATACATAAGAAAAATGGGGCCTTATTTTTTCATAGGTGTTAAAGCCATGGCTTTGATTGCCTTATGCTCTAGCCGACCTTGATATTGGGAAAGGGTAGGAAGAATATTGTTCTAGTTTCTTACTTTTACAAGACGAATAGTTGTGGTAATAAAAGTTGAGTCATCAAATGCTACCATATTTCGTGGAAAGAGTTTGTGATGTCTTTAAACATGACTCGTTGGTAGGAAAGGAAAATATTATAAGTGTTAAGTTTTCATCCTTTCACTCTACCCTTTCCTTCATATTTTTCACTTTTCGTTCTCTTGTTGTATTACGCTCAATTGTCCTTAATTTGTAAGATTTGATGTGATTTGAACACTAAAGCAAAACTACCTCTAAGAATTATTCTTTTTTTCCCTTCTCCCCCCCCCTCTCTCACACAAACAAAGACACACACATTCTCTCTCTCTCTCTCTCTCTCACGCACACACACACACACACACCTGAATCTCTGATTCTTAATTCCTCATCATGAATTATCTTTTGTATAATTTAGGTAACTATGGTCCACTCTAGTTTCATGGGCTTTAATTTTTCTTGTTAACGGAGTGGATCACTGTGTCAAAACTTTATTTCTATTTAAAGTTAAATCAACCAATGATATTCTTTCTTTACAAGGATATATGGAATTTAAGAACTAGCCAAATGACTTCATACCATCGATGAATTTATTAGTTGATGTATAGGTAAGTGATGGATGTATTATATCATAAGCATGACAATCTAAGTATTATAAGGAAGTAGACATCGTAGGTAGTCTATTTAGTGAAGCAAACAATTAAAGCTCACTCTCCCTCCCTTCGAGTGGTGTAGTTGAAAATTGAAGAAGCGAAAGCAAAATGTTTTGCATTGTTTCTCTTGATGGAATTTATATACAAATGAAAGCTATATCTATCACCTGCTTCAATTTTTGAATGGAGGAATTGACTGTTCTGGGATTACGGAACTTGGATGGATGATTGCTACTAGACTTTTAGGCCTCTGTAGAAATAGATAGCTTCACTAAGATTAAATATTACTTTATTATTTTGCGAAGAGAACTTTTTGCTGGTTTTGTACGAACTCATTTATGGCTTTAACATGAGTGAAGGTGTTAGCACTTAGCACTAGGATGGTTTGACTACCTCTACAATATAAAGAGAGCTTATACACACATCGAATAATTAGGCTCACGCATGGTTGGTTTGTATGCTTGAGGGCCATTCCACCTATTACTAATTGGTTTTGAGTTAGATGCTCTAACATGGTATTAGAGTTGGGTCATGGTTGGTTAGTGGGCCGCATGTGCTAGTATGTATGTGAGCCCCACGTGTAAGCTTAGGTCCCATGTGAAGGAGGGTGTAAAGAGAAATTGTATCTCACATCTAATAATCAGGATCACCCACGATTGGTTTATATATTTGAGGGGTCACTCCACCCATTGACAATTACTTTTGGGTTGGATGCTTTAACACACACCTTTTAACAAGTTGATGCTAGGATCTATTGTAGGTTCATATTGTTGGACCATGTTTTGGTAGTCAGCAAGTATCAAAATATCGTTTTGAAACGGTCGAAACGTCCGAAACATTTCTGTTTCCAAGGCGACCGAAACGAATCAGTGATAGAATCGAAATTCTAATATTTTGAGGTATTTCATAATGTTTCGAAATGTATTATAATATTTTAATGCATTTGTACAATTGGTTCAGAATGTTTCAAGGTATTTCAAGATATTTTGATATATTTAAATCAATGTTTTAGAAAAATAATTCTTAAATTTTTTATTTTTTCCATTATGTTTCCGAAACGGGTCGAAACGTTTCCGAAATACGTCGAAACGTTTCCGAAACACATCAAAACATTTTCGTTTCTTAGGTGATCGTAACAATACGTTGAAACGAAATTTTAATCCTTGGTAGTCAGCTTATTGTAACCTAAACGACTCCTATGCTTTTGAATTCATTAATTAGTGAATTGGGTACTAAAAACTCATGTAGCAATTTTCTGTTAAACATGACGACAAATATGCATGTTGGGACCGTAGCATGGCTGTGACCTTGCTAGACTTCTATAAGTAAAGCCTTGGGGAATTTGTAACAGGTGAATTTAGTAGAGAACTTTTTCTCGTGGGCAAACTATGTCTTGGGCAATGTGTACTTGAAAGTGTAGGGACATTTATCTGAATACTGTTTGATGATTAAAGGACAAGTTGTCCACCACTTCAAGCGGCTATCATATTCTTGACTTGAGTTTTGGGCCTTTTTTTTTTGGTTGTAGTTTGCCATCTAATGTTATGAAATGTGTTCCTGGAGGGGGGTTGCGGGGTCATGTAACACAGTTTGTCTGTTGCACAACTATTAGAAATGATCACTTTATATTTTAGTCTCCTTGTGGCATATTGTTATTTCTTATCTGTCGTTTGGCAATTGTTTTTCTTTCCATTATGCTCCTGATTTTAACTCTTGAACTCTTTTTGGTTCCCAGCAATCTCATGATAACATTTTTTTTCCTTCTTGAGTTATCCTTTCTCGGATGATGTTGGTTCTTAAAAATACAACAGAAGAAAATAAGAGTCAAGAGTGTCTCCGAGAACTGAAGATAGTTGCTGCTTTCAAATACTGTAGATTAAAGCATTTATTTTATTTCTTATTTTACGGTTTCATGCATCATGGAGTAGTTGATACTTCATTTGGCACCTTGGAAGCACAAATACTCCTCCGAAGGTCGATGTGGCGGTGTCGGACACGTGTCCAACACGGATACGCGTTGGACGCGACCGGACATGTGTCCAACACTTCCACCAGTGTCTTGAACAACGATCAAGCATGTTTTGTGGGCGGATACAACTTGGATAAGAGGTGATACGGCTACATATCTTTGTTGAAATCCAAACAAAAAAAAAAAAAAAAGAGGGGTAGAAGACGTTACATATTTGAGATCAGTCAGCCACAGATGTCATCTTCCTCTACTTATACGACTCGCCACAGACCTGAGATCAGACATAGGTACTTTGAGATTCTTCTTCTTGATGCTTCTAGAGGTTTGATGCCATCAGATCTCTCATAGATCGGCTTGGTGTGATTAGATCTTTTTCTCTCTCTCTTTGTGCGATTGGTGTGATCAACTTGCCCTAGATGCTCGCAACATCGTTCTCCCTTCTCTCTCTGTCTCTCTCTCTGTGTGCGATTGGTGTGGTTGGCTTGCCCTAGATGCTCGCAGCATCGTTCTGTCTTCTCTCTCTCTGTGCGATTGGTTTGCCCTAGATTGCTTGCAACATCGTTCTCTCTTCTCTCTCTCTCACATTCTCTTCGTTATGGTGTTGTGGTGTCCACCGAACAATTAGACTTCTTATTAGTCTAGCTCACAACCCATTACATTTAGCCCCTAGCTCATAACATTTAGCTCACTTACTAAATTTAAATTATCTTATTTGTCTAATTATAAAATATTAATTAATTCCACAATTTTATTATTAATGTTATTATATATATAAAAAAATATTATATTATTTTAATTAGTTGTATCCTCGCCGTACCCGTATCCTATATTTTAGAATTTTGTCTTATCCTCGTGTCCGTATCAAATCGGATACGACACTAGTGTCTGTATTCGTGCTTTCTAGTCTGGCACTATCTTGTCTGATTAAGGATCTGTATTGTTCTGTTTATGCAGTTGTCAATTGTGTGTTGCCTTATCCATGTAATTTTTAGTTTAGGACAATGCTGTTTTGCAAAATAAAATACAATTATAATATTGTTAATTGACACGTCTTGTGACCTTGTTTGAACAATGGTTACGGAATTTAACTTAAAAATTCTGGAGTTCTCTTCAGATATATTTTTTTTTTAATTTTATGAATAAATGATAGGGAAAAGAAGAAAGAAAGATTGGGAAACTCTATTTTACACAATTGTAGTGTATACTTTAGCACTTCATCCTCCAATGGGTCAAATGTTACCACATGGTTCTAGACGAATGTGCAACGGTTGACTCTGTTAATGATGCTGACAAGATGATGTTAATACCTCAGATGTATATGGTCAAATGTGAAACCTATTCGATCTCTGCACAGCTTTCTCATTCTACACTTCTCTTTCTCTTTTAATTGTGAATATGACTTGAAGAGGTGGGTCTTGTTCGTTTGCTTTACATCCTTTTTCTTTCTTCTTCAACAACTCCTCCTCTTTATTTCTCCTCTGCTTTTCCACTTTCTCTCTCCTTTTTTCTTCGACAATCATTGGATATGATTTCAATAGTCACCAGAGATCCATATGCACAGCCCACCACGGGAGAGTGTGATTGATTACGCATATGCATAATCAGTGTATGCGGGCCCCATTACAAATAATTGATGTCTCAATTTAATTGGAAATATCTGTATGGATATGCAGAGGCAGTATATTTTGAGCAACAGCCGGTGCTCATAGAGCCATGAGGGGGTTATGCAGTTATATTATTTGAGCCACAGAGGGTCAAGGGGTATAGCAGATGATGCTAAGATAGAATTTGCCCTAAATTATTTTACTCATTACTAGATTGAAATTTTTTTCCTGCATTACAGATGCGATTGGATTACTTATAAAGAATGACATTGTGGTGGTCATTATTTCCTCTGTAACTCTCCTTGAAGCTACTAAAAGTTGTGTGTTGTTGTATCAGGTTCGTGATGAGCTTGTTCAGGCTATCAAAGATGTAGAGGAAGGGCTCCTTCAACTGAAACGTGCAAGGTTATTGAGAGAGGCTGACTTTACTCTACAGGGCTCCCAACGTTCTGCTGAGGATGTCAGGGTAGAGCCTCTTGATCCAACAGATTTTGAAGCTGAACCCCTGGTGGGGGATCAAAGTTATTCCATTGGATCAAAATGTAGGTTCCGCCACACCAATGGACGATGGTATAATGGCCTCATTGTTGGACTAGAAGATTCTAATTCTGCAAAAATTTCATTCCTCACTCCGAAATCTGAAAACATGCTGGTGGGTACAATGTTCTGTTCAATTGTTTTTCATGCAAATTGATTGTTGATTAGCCTCTTTTTTTTTTTTGCCAAGTATGCCTTGGTTTTAGGCCTATCTGTCTAAAGAGAAATTTGGTATTGATGTCTTATTACAACATCAAATATTTTGAGAGTTTATAGTTGTGCATATAATGCCAGACGATGGGTGACCGTTGTCAGATAATCTAGAGTAGCTATTAATACAGAAGGAATGAATTTTTTTTTTAGAACTTGTATATCCAAAGATTCAAAATTTAATACCTTCTTTCTCCACCTTACTTTTGTTTTGGCAGTATTTTATAAAATTATTCTGCTTTTTTTGTTTTCATTTGTTTTATTTTTCTCGTCAATAGTAACACATTTCTTCCAAGCAGTTAGTTTGGTTGGTTATTGTTTAACAGCTCACTTATTTTGCTTTTCTGTGCCTATATATGACTGAGTTGAACTAAGCTTGACTCAGAATGAAGGGAAATACTTTTTTTGGTTAATCAAAACTTGTCATGACCTACTTTCCAACTTTATTGGGGTAGGGGCAACCAGCTAGAACTAATCTATTTCTACCATTTGACGGACTGAGAGAAAAAGTGGGCTAAAGGCCAAGAGGAGGGAGGAAGCAGAAGCTAATAACTGCTTACCGCTTTATCATCCTGATTAGATTTGTGGGCTTAAGGGTAGTCTGTGATTTTAACCTCATTTAATTGACCTATTATAATCATATCATTTTCGACCTAAACCAATGTTGAAGCCATTTTTTTGGTGAGGTTGTTGGTTCTTGACTCTTTAGGTGACACACATTGATTTGAATTTGGAGCTATTTTGATCAGCAATGATTAGGTATATCCAGTCCCCCTTTCCCTAGTGGGGACAAAGTCCCAAACTGGGTAATGAACTCCACTTTCTTCTACATGCTGATTTGACATATTTACTGGTTTTGCAGTTTTGACATGGGTGCTTCAATTATATATTTATGTATGCACAAATATACATGTCAACATTGCACTGGTGAAAATAGTTACCAATCTAGTCAATTGGTGTATGCATCTTGTTTGTACTTAAATTTCTTAAATAGCTCGCCAATGAGTGACATTCTTTGTATTGGTGGTCAAAGAACAAACTCTGCATTCTTTGGCTTCACATACACACAAGTCTTGGCGTTAGTCTTATTTTCTTTGGTTGGATTATGATTGTCACATGGAATACAATGAGTTTTGTTGCATCAGCTTACTAATGCTAGACCACCCAAGTGCAGATGTGCAAGTTCTTTCTGCAGCAACGATGTCGATTTGGCACTAACTGCCGCTTATCACATGGTATGTTGCAATGCATCTGCTAATAGGACTGACAGACCTTCGAAATGGTTTCACAAAGCTTTCACTGCCCAAAATTTTGTATTATTATTTTTTAAGTGATGCATAGAATGGGGATCAATGTGAATATGTTGCCTTTCAATAATTTGGAAAGCAGCTTCCTGCAAATTAGAAAAGAAATACTCCCCTTTTATATGCACAATGAAAAAAATTTGTCTGGTGAAACCTTTTGCTCCCATATTTAAAGATAAAGAACTTTAAGCAATTCTAAGACTTCCCTTCTCTTGCCAGCTTTATCGTGTCCAACAATTGCTTTTTTGGCATTATGCCCACATATTGTAACACTAGAGTGTTCAGCACATTTGATGGGTGTACATGATTGTCACGTGGATGAGGGAGGTGCCAAGTAACTTATTTTCCTTTTCTTGTTGATATTTCTTTTCTTTAGGCTTTGAAGGGTAATAGGAACTATTATTGTCTTAGAGACGAAGAGAGACCAACCACCCACTCTCCTGCAATAAACAGTAATAGAATAGGCCAGCTGCTAATTCTTAATGCTGCACACATAAAATATTGTTCTTCTGTTTTATCTTATTTTTCACCTGCTTGTATGGTTTTATCAAGCATTTTTGAACAGAACTGAAATGTAGCAATTCTTGGCCCAGGGGTTGATGTTCCCCTATCTTCCTTGAAGAAGTATATACCCACGGTATGGGAGCAGTCGCTGGTTGGGTCCAGTATATGGGCAGTCTCAGACAACAAAGTCGGCCTTTGGAGGGAAGCTGAACTTGAATCGTGGAATGAGAAACTCAGGGTGGGGCAAGTTGTTTTCCAAGACGATGGACGCTCCGAAAAGCTTGGGACTGAAGCAATTTCATTGTCTGAATTTGCAGAAATGAGTGACGAAGATGAAAGTGATACGAGCTCAGAACAATCTGATTCTAGTATCTATCAGGAAGATGATTCACAAGGTTTAGGATTTCTTGAGAGCACTACCCAGCAGAGGGGCATCCAGACTGAAACTGTCATTTTTGCAAAGTGGGAGAATCACACCAGGGGTGTAGCTTCCAAGATGATGGCTAATATGGGTTACCAGGAAGGTATGGGTCTAGGTTCATCTGGGCAGGGAATGCTGGACCCGATATCCGTGAGAGTCCTTCCACCAAAGCAATCTCTTGATCATGCACTCAAATCTCGGGAAAATGAAGAGAATCGTGGGAAGAAACGTAGCAGGGGTGGGAAGAGAAAACGCGACAAGAAGTTTGCAGAATTAGCTAGAGCTGCTAAAGAGGAAGATGAATCAAGGCCGGATGTCTTTACTCTCATCAATACCCAGCTTGCAACGCACAGTGAAGCTATGAATGGTGGGTTGGCAAAGAGGCGGGAGAATAAAGGTGTTGGAGAAGGGAAGAAAGTGGACAGGCGGACTCTGGTTGCATATGATGATGAAATGAAGGAGTTGAGGATGCGAATCGAGAAGCTAGAAGAAATGGTGAGCCGAAACAAAAACGAAAAGGTTGTTTATGAGGCTGCTACGAGGAAGTTGAATGAGACTCGCAAAGCTTTGGCAGATGCCGAGGCAGCTCATGCATCTGCTTCAAATGCAGTTGTGAGCAAGGAAAAAGAGAAGAGATGGCTTAAATTTTGAGTGTCAATTGATATCATATATGATTGTATACTGACAAATTATCAATTCATGTGGGGTTTTTTTTTTCTGTTTGCACTTGCAGACCTTCCATTCAGGTTGGTCTTTCAATCTCCATCTCCCCGTTTCAGTAGTGGCAGAAGCGATGATATTGGTATTATGTCAACCCTTGTGCTCTCTCTCTCTCTCTCTCTCTCTCTCACACACACACACACACACACAGATATCCTTCAACCACTGAATTCAGGGCAAAGGAGGAAACCACATCCTCACTACAAGATACCTGGAAGACCACTTGTTTCCGACTCTAAAGAAGAGATAATTTATCACCACCTCTACATAACAGTAATCAACTCAAATAACAAATTTATAGCTTTCAACAAGCTTTACCTCCTGAGCTAAGCAAGCAACTAGGAGCAAAATAGCTAACTGCTCTTGAAAAGCTCAAATTGATACAAGAAGCTTTGGCCTCTTTTTATTTATTTTCTCTTTTTATTTTCTTCTGTCGAGGAAGAAGTTGGTTTTTGGCAAGCCTAAATTCCAACTAGGCCAGAGTCCTGTTCATGGACTGAGCTCAAATCATCAAAAAGTAGGCCAGACTTAATTTTTTTTTTTGGAGAGAGAGAGAGAGAGAGGGGGAAGAAGACTTGAACCATTGACCTAAAGAAGGCAAAACTTACATGGCTTCAGTCCAATTCAAAACTCAAGAGTCGAGAAAGAGACAACGCACGCACGTTTGAAAGCAATCATCGAAATATCCATTACTTCAAGATAGTGCATATCCCCAATTGTAGTTATCTTTTTTGATAAATTAGTAATTTGACCCTCACGTCATCGTCTCAATTGGGGCTATGTGCCTATAAATTGTAAACTCCTTTACATATGGGGCAAATCTCACACATCTCATATTGAACGTACTCTTCCTCCTTCTCTCCTACAACCTTGTACTCTTTCATTAAAATAGTTTTTCGGCCACCGTTGTCTCCTTTAGTGGATAGGTCACCAGACCCAACCACACAATCTTTGTCTCTTATTATTAATTATTTTACACCATACACTCAACTAATTTAATTGTACATAATTAACTTTGTGCGTCATCAATTTTGATTCAAGATCATGTTCTTATTGTACTAGTGCCATGTTTACCAAGCACCTAATTGAAAACCAATTGCTCACATAATTTCCACCATATATTTATATATAATTGGGTTTGAATGGTAATTGAATTTGATATTGATATATCAAAAATATAAAATCATAATAATATAATATAATAAATTAGAATTTAACTAATCGAATTTGGCTAATCCATAGAAAATATGGATCTTGATGTGCGATTGGATTACTTTGTCAGTTGTGTGGAATTTGGTTCTTGATATGTCAAAGCAGGTACTATTAGATTTGCTCGAATAGTCTAATTAGCCTTTAATTTGGTACTCACGCGTGTAAATTACACGTTTGAAGTAAACCAATGAACCGGTATTTCTAACTTTATCTCCTCGTAATTATGAATTAATTGTATTATAGGTCCTCAAAATATAGAATTTATTTTATTTTGATATTTAATATTTCAATTATCTCATTTTGGTCCATGAAACATTAAATATATTTTTATATAATCCTTCAAGTAGACAACATTTAGATTGCTAATAGTTTTTGGTCATAAACTTGTCACGTGATGCTTAAATATGAGTAAAAAATAATTTAGGTAAGTCTTGACAAAAATGTATAATATAGATAACTTTTGACCAAAATTTGAATCGTTTATGATCAAATCTATGCAATTTGGGTAGCTCCTTGACCAAAATTTGGGTAAAAATTTGGTCAATAATTTTCTAAATTATTTTATTGCCCATATTTAAGTATTATATAACAAGTTTATAATAAAAAATTGTAAGCAATCTATACGTTGTCTGTTCGAGGGATCACATAAAAGTATATTTAATAATTCAAGGGTTAAAATGATGCAATTAAAATATTAAGAAACAAAATAAGATAAATCTCATACGACATCCACTACAATTTACCTTCTAATTATACTAAACTCTTTTTTTTTTTTGTTTTTTAATTTTCAGTTGGATTAATTACACTTTTCTCCCTAACTGTGTCTTTCATCTCACTTTATCCCATTTAAATTAATTTCACATTGTGCATATCACAAATGTCCCTTATCTTTGGACAAAAGTCAAATAAAATTACATAGTTTTAAAAAATAAAGTAATGGTACCCACTTTCAATCAATGGTTGCATTGAATTAAATTTTTAGATCAAATTAAATCTAAATAATATTTTTTAAAAATTAGTTAATGAGACATTATAAGATTAGTAATCATAATTGAATGAACAAAATGACATAAACCTCAAAACTTTTTTTGGGTTTCTAGCCAACAATCTCTTCCCCTTAAAAAACTTTTTTTCTTTTGCTACGAGATATATAAGTTTGTACTGATTATTCTCTCGACTTCAAATAGTGATGATCGTAATTCAAACGAGTTTAAAAGGATAATAGTGTTGGACCTTAAACTTACTAATTAACACCCTCCTCCCCCCAAACTTTGTGTGACTCAGCCGGCGACCAAAGTTGACTGTAGCCCTCTCTCTCTCTCTCTCTCTCTCTCTCTACAACAAAAATTTCTCCACACACACGCTGTTTCACTTCATACCAACAAAAACTTCTCTACACCAAAAATCTGAACTCTAATTCTCATCGATTATTTCCGGTAAGGTCACCGTAGAGTGTGACGACGGACTTTGGCTGTTGGGTGTGTATTTTTTCATTTCCTTTCTTTACTGTTCACTTTTGGGTCTGTTTTTGTTCTGGTTTTCTAATGGTAGATGATCTTATTGAATTGTCAAATGAGAGAGTGACACACACTGAGATCAACTTCATGTGAACGTCACCGTTACTTGTTATTCTTACTGAGATCAACGTGCCAACCTGAGGGAAGTTAATCTACTATTAAGTTAATTCTAATCTTAATGTAATAGCCTGTTGAACTTGCTGTGTGCGTGTGTTCTTTATCTCTACCAGCATTATCTTGATGTTATTCTACTGACGACTATGGTGGTGAAGGAGATATTGTACCAAAATTTATAATGTTTTAAGTCAATTTATGATTTTTTGAGGTTATTCATGATCTGTATAGTTATACCTTTGTCCAATGCCTAACTTTACTCTTAACAATGATGTTTTTTAGTACAGTATCAAAATTTTAATTTCAATACCCTAGTTTTTTCCAATATTGTACTGTGCAACTGGCCTTTGGAGAGTCTAAGAGCTAAATATTTAGATTTTTTTGTCAAATATTCCGTTATTCAACTATTAGCATATGTTTTTTTTTTTCTGATTGAAATATCTTTGATGATTGATAGTCTAGAAATTTCTCTTCTTGAAAAGATCTCTACATGAACTAGCAATTCCACATTTTTCTCGACTTCATGGAAAACTAAGGGATGTCAATATAATTTATTATTTTTTTCCAAAAACAACTAGGCTCAAAGGTAATCTTTCACCTCTTGAGTGCAACACTTGGAGTGTATGTTCATGAAAGCAGATTCGTAATCTCCCGAAATTAAAGGTAGAGCAGCGCTGTATGCGGTTTTCTCCTTGTTGGGTACATTACTGTTTCTTCCCTTTCCTTAGTGCCTATTGGTGGAAGATAAAATGATCAGCCTTGTGATGTTTCTTACTTATATATCAAATTTAGCACTGACATTCTTTCAATTATAGAATTTCAAACTTGATTTGTCTGTGTGTTGATTTACATAGACTTTGACATACTTATCCCATTAACTCTTGTCATTTCTAAGCTATTTCATTCCAACAATTCTTAGAGCTGTCAAATAGTTAATGGGGTGTGATAACTACTGACATTTCCTCAATCTTATATTGACATGAGGGCACAGAGAACTTTGCAAATGGAGGATTTGACGATGCCAATGGATAATGTAGAGTTGTTGAATAGTTTTTGCTCATATTCATTTCCATGTTGTGATGCTAAAAGGGAGATTGTTGTTTTGTTGCTTGTGAATTTTGCTGCCCATTAAACCAGAAGAATGGAACATAGTGGCTCAATGGAAGAAAGTGGAAGACATGGTGATGTAATTGATACAGAAAATATCCACATTCCACTGGTAACATCCATGAAGGGGAGGTTAGAAAGGTTGCCTCCTCTGTCCTCTGAGTGTTGCATCTACAGGGTTTGCCCGACACTTCGGAAAATTAATGAAGCAGCCTACACTCCTCTCAGGATCTCAATTGGTCCACTTCACCATGGAAAAGAGGGGTTAGAAGCTATGGAAGAACATAAATGGAGGTACTTAAAGAACTTTCTCCAATGAACCCAAAGGCAGCTGGAGGAATTAGTTGACGTAATGAAAGAAAAGGAAGAAAGAATACGGCAGTGTTATGCAGAAACCATCCACCTTGCAAGTGACAAATTTGTAGAAATGATTCTTGTTGATGCTGCTTTCATCATTGAAGTCTTGCAGTGTTATAAATTCCATCATCTTGTCGATGAGAATGATCCTCTGTTTAAGAAACCACGGATGATTTTGGATATAGATCGTGATTTAAGGCTGCTTGAAAATCAACTTCCATTTTTTATTCTCGAGGATCTTTTCAACCTGGCAAACTTACAGGCATTCTGGAGTGAAGTCGAGGGCCCATCTTTCAATGATTTGACCCGTGAATGCTTTGTGAATTCATTGAATCTAATACACAATCCAAAGAAAACCAACTCTCTAGCAGTGAAGCATTTTGTTGATTTCTTAAGAAGTTCATACCATCCGAAAAACCAAATCACCCAAAAAGGAAAGGTGAAGTTCAATTCATACCTTGTGCAACAAAGCTCCACGAGGCTGGAGTAAAGTTTAAGAAGGGAGCAAGCAAGACCTTGTTTCACATAAAATTTGCAGGTGGTGTTTTGGAAATCCCATGTTTGGAAATAACTGATGGAACAGAATGTTTGCTACGAAATCTTCTTGCCTTCGAGCAGTGCCATTATGATGTTCATTACATGGGTGATTATATCACGGTCTTGGATAGCCTCATAGACAGTCCCAAGGATGTTGATTTACTTGTTCGCAGCCAAATTATCAAAAATTGGCTTGGGGAAAGTGAAGCGGTGTCAAATCTGTTCAACAAACTTGGTAAACAAATCACCTTAAACCGCAATATGTTCTATTTCGCTAGACTTCATGAAGAACTGAATGACTACTGCAAGGCTCCTTGGCATGAATGGAGGGCGACATTGAAACATGACTATTTTAGGACTCCATGGGCTGTACTATCTATCGTCGTAGCTGTTGTTCTTCTCCTGCTCACACTCATACAAACGGTGTGCTCTATCATTTCTGTGCTTTGATGATTGAGAGATGGGTGCTTTGATGATTGAGAGATGGTTACCTATATTTGTTTGAACCCCATTCTTGGCAACGTGGAGGTACTTTTCAATCAATAAAACATTCCTTCATTTGTCAAGGAACTTATGGCATAGATTGTGAATGTGGTGTCCTATACTTGGGAGAATTTATTATAAGCAATTAAGCAAATGCAAGCATGTATAATTGATTAGAGTAGATAATTTTTCATAATAGGGTTGTGTGTGCATGTTAAGTTGTAGATACGGGGCATTTTTATCACAAGGTGAATGAATGCAAATGTGGACATATATATAGGGCCAAACCAGTCCCACATTAACGCCACACAAGCCAAGTCCACGTGATACACCAGGTGGACCCAAATTCAAAGAAATAAAAAAATAAATGTAATGAGAGGTGTCCCCCCCCAACAAAAAAAAAGAAAACAAACACACATACATAGGGTCGGGGAAAGGAGGATTAGAGAGTGGGTGTTTTTTTTTTGTTTTGGTGGGTGGGGGGGGGGGGGGGGGGTTTCATTCAAAGCGGTGGGGTGGGAGGTTTACTATTTAGGTCTTGGGGGGAATGTTTGGTTGGTGGAGAGACGCTTAGAATCACGAACGATTGGTTTAGTAGATAAGAATTCAAAATTTTTAACTTATTGTTTGAGTTCAAGTCTCCACAGTTACAATAGTTCGGTTGGGCTAAACTTACTTTTTAAAGTCTAAAACAAATGGTGAGACCTTAGCTTTAATCCCGATATAAGTGCATTGGGGTTTTTCGTAGATAACTGTGTGATGCTGAAGGACAATGTTTTTTTGGTAAATATGTTAACTGATCTATCTCCGCATCAATTTATTTCCACTGTACCAAAAAAAAACAGAGAGATGGTTAGAGGGCCGGCGGGCATGATGGATTCAGCTAGTGGTTGGGAAGTGCAATTGGTGATGTTCGGCTGCAAGCGGAGAAGAGAGAAATTAAGAGACGGAATATGGAAAGCAATTTGAAAGGTTGAAGATGATGGTTTGGTCCGGATATAATGGCTTATTTTTCTAGAAGTGATTTCGGTAGTCAACCAATATACTATTGTATTTCACATGATTATCCTATTTCAACCAAGTGACCGGTAGTGTTTCTTTCTCTATCCCATCTTACACCCTCCCTACAAGAAACAAATCATAATAATCCCTAATGCAATTTTCACAAAGAAATGGGAAGTGAGATACTATTCTGCCTTTTTTTTTTTAATTTTTTTTTCCGAATTTGGGTATTTTGAGATTAGGCTATGGGTGGGTATAATGTTGGTTTTTTCCATCAGTCTCTGAATTGAATTTGGGACGTCATGGAGGCAACCAAGGTAAAGCAACCTCACACCTTAAACAGTGGTTGTCAAAGCTCTGAGTCTTTGATAACAAGTCAAAATAGAAAGAAAGCATCTAATATTCAGATAGAGTGAGTAAATAACAAGAGAAATTTGAGAAAAAAAGTATACTAGAGATGTCCTGAAACCAAACATTATCATTTCAGACTGCAATCTGGCAAAAGTTCTGTAATGTTTTATCACATTGAGGAGACTTGCAATAGGAGTAACATTACAACTGAACCCAATAATACAAAAAATAAGAATAATAAGCATAGACAGCCGGAAAAAGTACAAAGTATTTCAGAATCCCGCTCAAATTTCCAACTTGTAGCTTAGTTCCGGTTAACTACATTCATCAATATGTCAAAAAGGAAAAATATATTGAAAATCAATCAGTCAAAAGCATTATCTTCATAACATGACTCAAGTATTAGAGCTGTTAGTATTCGTCATCCTCATCATTGGCATAACAATCATCGTATCCATAATAATTATAATCATCATTGTCTCTAGCTGTATCATGACTTTCAAGATAGTTGGCTCCATCCTCATTCTCATTGTAGTTGCTATTTTCAGATTCTACCTTTTTGAAGTTCAATTCAACCAACTGTGAATCACCATCATTGACAGAATCAGAAACCATCCTTTTATTCCTCTTTCCTTCAGGTCCTAGTTCCTGTGAAGACATTGAATGAACCCATTCAGCTATAAGACACGGAAACTGACCTTAGTTGCAGCTTACATGTGATACTTCAAATCTTCATACGCGCATAAATATGAAGAAGCCATAGCATTAGCTTTTATTTTGGAGCAATGAAAATTTAAAAGAATCCCTACTAGAAATCTTACTAAATACATGTTCCACCAATCAAAACAAATTAGAAATATTTTTGAAATATGCAAATTATTTAAAGAATCATTAATAAGGTAGCTCAAAACAAATTAGTAATTTTTTTTTTCCAGATATGGACATGTCTTCAGATACATAAAGATGATAAGTATCAAGTTTCTTATCCCAACAGTCACCGGCAGTCAACTTTCCCAGAAATGGGTAAAAAGGGATCGATGTTTCTGCTAACATGTTACGTTGAGGTATTTTGCATTATAATGATAGGAGACAGGTTATCAACAAACCCTGAATGAAATATGCACTACAAGTCCCCCACCTTTTGATTTTCTTTTTCATTCCTTGTCTCCAATTGCTTGTTAGTTATTCTTAAAGGCTTTCTCAGACTGCCAAGTGGCAACATCTTTTTAGGATACTAACAATGTACAATGTACCTGCAACATGAAAGCTTTTGAAAAAAAATTGATACAATCTATAATATTAATATAAATTATATTAAAAAATTAAATTAAATATCAACTCATATTGGCCAAATTTATATTGTGTTCGTATTATGTTGAGTAAAAAAAAAATTATAAAAGTTAACTCATGGAAAAAGATTATATTTAGATCATTGTTCGTATCTCCTTCATAACTATAAACATTTCATGTCCTCATTTTTTATGATTATTTTTTATCGAAAAATTTGAAGGGCTATAATGTTTTTTTTTTAAATGATGGTTGCCTTTTCCTTTTATTGTTTTTGTTTTGTACTGGAGTTATTTCCCACACTGAACTAATAAGATTGCAACTTATGCTAAATAGTGGATCTATCATTGTAAGCAATCTGCTCAATACCCTATAAAATTGTTATTTCCAAATTAGTTGTACCGCCATACAGATAGGAAGAGTAAAAAGTCTTTGAAGAGACAGTAGAGAAGAAAAATGCTTTTTATAGATGAGGAAAAAGCTTAAAAATCTAAAAGAAAAACAAAAGATGATGGGGAAAAAATACATATGTTGGCTTTTGGGCATTTTAGGATAATAGTGTATCATTGGAATTTTTGAATAGATTCAATATTTTATTGGATAAAGAAAATTAGTATCTCTATGTATCTT
This sequence comes from Ilex paraguariensis, assembly GCA_963454935.2. Classification (NCBI taxonomy): domain Eukaryota; kingdom Viridiplantae; phylum Streptophyta; class Magnoliopsida; order Aquifoliales; family Aquifoliaceae; genus Ilex; species Ilex paraguariensis. The sequence goes on along the minus strand of CAUOFW020000181.1, from coordinate 62,038 downwards.
GTTAAGGGTGATATGGTCATTCAAAAAAATTAAGAGATATTGTGATTTACGGGAGATATTGGAGGTAATTTGATTTTTTTTTTTAAACTCAGAAGGATATAATGATAATCTAGATATTTAAATATAAAAGATAAATTAGCCTTATTATTTTTGATATAAGCTAAATAGCAAATGAAAAATTTGTATGTTAGGTACTTTTTTAAGGAGCACCTTTTTTGGTGCCTATTCTTTTTTGATTTGACTTTCGTTTTGTGACTAGGTAATTTCCCATATTGAATTAGTTAGATTGTTGTGATAAAAAAAAAAAACAAAAATAGTTAGACGGTAATTGATGTAAAAACGTAGATATATCGTTGTAAGCATTTTTTTCATTATATCATGAAACTGATATTTATTCATGATTAACATCAAATAGATAGCATGAGTGAAAGATATATGAACAAAGAGACATAAGACATTTTCTGTTGAAGAGAAAGACGCTTGAATATATGCAAAGAAAAATAAAAAGATGAAAGGGTTGGATTTTTTAGATGAAGACTGGAAGATATATATGTCTCCTTTTGCACATTTGAAGTTAATGTTGGATTAATGGAGTTCTTGAAGAGATTTTTAAATATTTTACGGGGAAAAGAATAATAGTCATTACATATGATGTTAATGATAATATGATCATACAAAATTTTGACACATAGTAATGATCAAGCATACAGTAAACATTGATATCATTCATTAGGTTAATATAGCATATGACATAAGTTAGCTAGAAAATCTGGAATAAGGCAGGATGCAAAAGTAGGGGTGCAACTCAGGCGGGTTGAACAATCAACCCTAGGTATATAATTTTTTAACTAACCCTAACCCTAACCCGGGTTGGGGAACTCAACCCGAGCACTATCCGAGTTTAATTCGGGTGGGCTAGGGTTGATGATTGCGAGCCGATTTTGGGTTACTTTACGGATTCAATTCGGGTAGAGCCAAAAATAAGCTTGTTGTTCTAAACCTAATACATATATTACAAAATATTCACCTAAATTAACAACAAATAACTTCAACCAAGTTTTTAACGAGAGAGGCAAAAAAAACGAGAGAGACCGAGAACGATAAAACAAAAATGCAAAACCAGTGCTAATACTTTATATATAAAAAAAATTTGTCGGGTTCGGATTGAACTCGGGTTCACGAGGCTTTAACCCGAGCCCAACCCAACCCAAATTGAATTCGGGTTGGAGTTTTTTGACCCAAGCCCAACCCAAGTATTAAAAACCCTTGCCCAAACTCTAATTTTTTCTGGTTGGGCTTAGGTTGAAATCGAGTTGCCCAACCCAAGTTACACCCCTATGCAAAAGACACATGTACTAAAAATTACACTCATTTATTTCAAAATAAGCTGATAATAAGCATAATCAATGTTAAGGTGGAACTATCTTACTGACCAAAAAAATTTTACTTTACCAAAAAAAGATAATTTCTTGATAATCCCACACCAAATAGCAGTCTTAGTAGTCTACTACAACAATATAACCAACGATTCTTCTTACATATACTTTCATACAAGCACATATATTCATGGTACCCATATGGAGAGTGTTGTACTCTACAACAAATATAACCAACGATTCTTCTAGATGGTTAAATATTGTTAGAAAATTTAAATGGTTAAATATGGTTAAAAAGAATTATAGCTGGGTGTAAGTGGTCATTTAGAAATATATCAAGGGTAAAAGTGAGATTTTATTAGAAGACCGGTAAATATAATGGAAGAGAAAGTTATAGGTGGTTACTATAGATAATCCATGACTATTATAGTCATTTTATGGGAGGACACCACAACCCACCTCTCCCTTAATATTATAGATAACTAAATACAGAAGAATATATTAGCATTTATAGTTTTTACAAGGGTAAAATAGTTAATAGAAAGCTTTTCATGTCAAAGCACATTAGAAATTTACATGAGATGTGAAGGGTAATTTTGATATTTAAATACAAAAGGATATATTAGCTCTTATAATTTTTTAAAAGGGTAAAATAGTGAATCAAAAGTTTCTTATGTTAAAGTATTTTTATATGTATTACTATTACTATAGATGATTGATTGACTAAGCACACCAAAGACTTTGCATCCCTCTGCTCCATCAGTAGACTAGCAGATTCTAGTCTACATCAAGCAAAAATATAATATTAAATAATACTTAAAGAAATCCAGTTCTATTTGGCATCTTGGCTTGAAATTGAACAAATTTTCCAACTTAATAATTTCAATAATTTCCTATGTATTGGACCTCTAATTAAACTCAACTTTTGATTTTTGAAGCTGTCTAAGTCGATGATATGTATAAGCATTGCAGAATTAGTAAGTTAAAAGTAGGTGAGGCTTTAACATCATGGTTGAAGGAAATACTAGTAATATCTGCCTATTCAATAAAACATTTCACAAATGATGGAGTTTGTTGTTACAGCTTGATACAGGATCGGAATTTCAATCAGATCCCTAGAATAGGAGTTACCTAAATATGCATAACGATACAGATAAAATACTCAACGTTATTGCCATTCATCGTCTTATTCAATAGACGGTAATTGGCTCTTGCAATCTTTTTTTTTGTGGCATACCAAAGAGAGCAATGCACTAGGCAATGGAGATTCAGGAAATAAAAAGAAGTGAAATAAAAAAAACATACCAGCTCATCTGTTAATTTCTTCAGGGCATCATAGTCAATTCTTGAACTTGTCCTCTTCAAAAAATAAAAACTCTCATCACAAACAGAAAGAAGATTAAAGAAACTTCCTAGGCAGAATGAATATTTTTCATTGAACATTGTTGGCAAACTAGGATGCTAAAACCTCAAATAATAGACCTAGCAAGGCAAAATAAGATTTGCCTAGCCAAATCCACAAAGTTTTTTTTTTAAAAATGGTTGGATTGGCAGAGTGTAATATGGGAAACATACTCTCAGTATTGGTAACCATTTAACTTGAAAAATAAGCATGCAAAAACAATTTGAAGAAAATCAGGAAAGTTGTGTCATCATCTAAACCTTCTGAGTCTCCATTTGTTTGTTGGTTTTGGCAGCTTTTTTGGCAAAATTATCTTTCTTGGCTTCTCTTGCTCGTTTTTGTTGCCGTCCCTGCATCTTGTCCTGCAAACATAAAAAAGGTGAATGAAGGTCAATTCCGAAAGAAAAATACAAGTTCATGTGGTTGAGAGGACAAAACCCCAGGCTCAAAGCCGAGTCCACTATAGTAGTTACACAATGTAATGAAGAGATTCTCCAAAAACCAGCTATCTCAAAGTAACAATGTTTCAAACAAGTGTTGCTTATCTTTGTTAAATACAAATAAGGCAGTAAGCACAAATATGGACATGAATGTCGTATCCGACATGATATGAACATGGGGATACAACAAAGTTCAAAAATATAAGACACGGTTACAAAAAGGATACAACTAATTAAAATAATATATATTTGATAATAATAAAATTAAAAAAAAACATATATTATAACAATATTAATGATAAGACCAAACAAATATTAATTTCTTGATTAAAATTGAAATAGATCAATATAAACATTCACTATTTTCATCAAACATCATTACATCTATTAACATTCATGGTCCATAAGTTAAAGAATAAAAAAAAAAATAACAAAATAAAAAAATCATACACCCCTCTTAATGATTAATAGTCGTGAAATCAAAAAACATTCTAGCTGTATCTCAGTCGTGTCTTGGTCGTATCTAACTGCATTCACTGTGGACACTTCTAACTGTGTCAAACACATGTTCGACACTCCCACGACACCCGGCAAACATCCGTGCTTCCTATCCTATAATATTTAGTGTCAATAGGAGGGTTTTGGAGCCACAAGGATCTTCAACAGGTTACAAAATCGAGGGAACAGAACCAGAATAGATATTTAGATGCATGAAATAAGTCAGCCAACAGACCTTAATAATAACATAATTTTTTCTAGTTTGGCAAATATCATAGTAATCAGAAGGCTCTACATGGACCTTTTTAAATAGAAATTTGAGACAACAATAATTAATCTTAATGCTATGACTGCATCATATACCAATTATGTATAGGGGAAAACAACCCATTTCATGTGATTATACACCTTTCGAATATCTAACTTATAAAGTAGCCCTATTCAGGTTTACGGTTGGTTCGCCATCAAAAGAACTAATCCTGAATAACATTTTGGTCAGCAGGAATACAAGTTAACTAGAAATCTATCAACAAACCTCATGAATTTGTCTCCATACAGTGCGACATGGAAACTCCCTCTTCCACTAACCTCCAAAGACATGGAAACATTATGAGCTTATACACACTCCTCAGTAAGATAATACGTCAAAGTCATTAAATCTGCCCCCTTATTTATTTGGCACAAAATTTGCAAAGGAACCATTGAGACTCTAAAAGTCTCCTTGTTGTATAATTGGACACTAGCCAATAACAACATTATGCTCCACAACCCAAAGTTTCAGGATAAAGGTCATCATCTCATGCAATCCTGATGCCTTGTGCCAAAGTAATCCTTCAAAGCCTTGACCTTTCCTTTCCTGAGAGGGCCTTTTAACCACCTGTATCATCCCCAAATTCCAAGCCATCCCAATCACCCAATCTTGACCTCCGCCTTTGAGTTCTGAGTCCATTCTATGACAAAAGCCACAATGCCCTTCTAAATATCTTTCTTTGCAAGTTAACCCCCTTCACACCAAAATTCTCCCAGGACGGTCGGCCTACTATGAGCACTAGCCATTCCAGACAAAGAACTTTGTATTTCTATTTCTCTAAATCGATATTTTGTATTTCTACTTCTCTAAAGTGATATTACCCATCACTTTTTCTTCCAGAAACATGTTTAATACTAATGGTTCATTAATCCGAATCATTGAATCCCAAACTCCAGAACTCCTTCAGGTACCGTGATTCCGAAAGTGTGGATAGGGTTACAATGGCAAAGGTTAGATGATGTGTTATGTTAGGGGAAGCTATCTATTTAACAGTTTACACAGTTGAAGAATGTTTGTCAACTTCTAAAAGGAAAAGCGTTAAGAGTTAGATTAATTGTAAAGATGATGCAAGCCAGAAGTGAAAAGATTAATCTGCTGTAGTGGCTGTCCAAAGTGCTAAGAGTAAGAGTAATTGTCAACATGCAAGCCAGAAATCAAAACACAATGTCTGCTGTAGTATCTGAATAGCTGTCAACTATGATTTCAGACTGTTAAAGGCCTAACGGTTGAGGAAGATTCCAGTGTAGAATTAGGATTTGGGATGGAAAACTATAAACCAAACAGGGGCCAGTTCTAATTCAAGCCATTAAATTCTGATCAAAAGATCACCTTCAAACAAACTTCTTTGCATGTCAGGTGGTTTCTCCAATAGAAATCTGGATCCTCCTCCCTTCAAACACCCTAATGACAAATTTGATATTACCTTCCTTTCCCCGCACATAATCAACCCCCTCTCCCCCCAAACAATGCATTTTTGTGCAGTGCCTTCCTCAACTCCTAATGGTGAAGCGAAAACATCACATTGAACATTACTTTTGGCCTATATTCTTTGAGAAATGCAGTATAGGGAAAGCGAATCTCCAGAACACTTCAATGGAAGGACTCATTGCTAAAAGACTGCAGTCGAAATCACTACCTCAGTGAATGAAAAGTCGACACATGCACTCTCAAGATCAAAAAACAGTGGAAATATACATGGAGTATGATCAATTTGTATCTACCATAGAAAGGAGGTAAGAGCCAACGTCTCCCTCCATTTACTGCTAATGACCCTTGCACACCACATGTGAATCTACATATCCATAATAGAATAAATGGACCCCAAACAGAAGAAGAAATATGACAGAAAAAAAGTCGAATAGCTGTGATCAATTAGCCAGTGTCTCAATTCTCTTCAACCTAATAGAAGATAAGAAACTACGAAACAAAGATTTCCCCCTAGTAGTCATTCACACACTAATTTATAATATGCATTGCCACTATACTAGAGAGAGATTATACACGTTATTTGAAATTACTCGATTATAATGTGTAAAGATTATAGTATCAGGGAACGAGAAAATACAGTACTTCCAAATGTTCTTTATTCATTGCTTCCCATAAGATCTTCTTGAATTGCATCTCTTCCTTGTTGTGAAGATACCCATTAATCTGTACAGCATACCAAGTCATATATTTGCTACAAAAATAATATTTACAAATGTAAATCGAGGTAGAATTGCTTAAATGAAGCTCAATCTCCAGACATGAAACTGCAAGCATTAGCAGAAAGAACATTAAAATATGCATTTATGTACATGACTGAAGAATCAAGTTTTTCAGCATTGGAAGGTAGATGAGCTTCAAGCTTTAGTTTAAATACTTAGATTTATGGAAATGAGTTCATGATGAACAACTTTGTAAAAGTTAACCGAAAGTTAAAAAAATTGTAATCTAGGAGGGAATTCTGCCCGTTTTGGTTTCTGGAGGCTTTGGGAAGAGATGGTGACATGAATAACTTGAAACGCTAAATTGAAAACGGATGTGACAAATGTTTAGAGGACTCAAATAGAAATGGGAAACATTAAACAAAAGTAAGCTCCTTTACTCACAAACTGAAGTTTATTTTTGAGGAACATTCAGAACAAACTTGAGAAATTAAACATTTTAAGGGAATTCAGGAACCGTGGCCTTCAGTTTTCTTCCGCCCCCAAATTAAAAGAGAGGGAAACGAAAAGAAAAATATCCAAAAGCATGTGGTTCATTTCACATCTCAAAAGACAAGCTTAGCGGAACTTGAAAGAAATTCATATAAAATGCCAATGACAACGGACACCTCAGAATCATCAATGTCAGAAAGGCTTTCTGACTCATTGACAGCTGTAGTTCTTCTTCTCCAACACTTATGCCAATGTAGCCGATCACGAGTATCTACATTGACAACTTTATGACCAGCAAAAGCCTCTGAAACATCAAAAAATGATGTTGAATACAGCTTCCAAAGTTGGTGCCTTACTAATACATGACTAGAACTTTATGCATGATATTTTCTATTACCTTTGTAAGTATGCAGAGTAGGATTTCTATCAGATTCTCTTACATGCAGGAGTCCACTTGGGACATCACTTGAGCCTACTTTTGAAGAAGGTCCAGCATCTTCTTCTATCTAGAAAACAAACAAAAGAAGGAGACTATAAGATATAAAGAACTAAGTCTCTCTTTTGTATATCATCATTTTCTCAACTGAATTTCAATTCTAACTCAAAAAAAATGTTTATTATACGAGATTGTATATCATAGTTAACACATACAACAGAAGACATTCTCTTAGCCACATGTTGATATCCCATCATAAAAAATTAACAAAAAGGAGTTACAAAAACTCTTTAGAAGATGCTGCACATAACACTAGCAAACAACACAACCCCTAGGGTGTTCATGGGCAGGGTTACCCACGGGTCCGCTATTTGGCCAAAAAACATAGGCCCGAAACTCGATAGTTGTCCCGCCCGAACCCGAGCCCAATATTCTTAAAAAGAGGGCTTGAGTTTGCCCCAAAATCCATTACTCGGCCCAATAGTCCGCTTGAAAAAACTCGGCCCAAGTGCTACCCAAGAGCCCGTCTGCCAAACCCAGTCCGTTCATTCTTCCTTTGAAAAAAAATTATACTTTTAGACTATTAAATTTGAAACTTTGAAATAAGTCTCCCAATGTCAGAATTTGAAGTTTTAAAAATTTAGATGCTATAAATAATGTATTATTTTTTTTTTCATGTATTAAGCATATAAGTTTTAAAGGGTAGAGTAATGCAAATGATAGATAAGTGAGTATGCGTCAACCTAGTTGGAATGTATTCATTCTATTGTATGTAGTTCATCCCCTAATCAAAAATAAAATTATTCATTATTTTATATTTATCCATTTTAATTCAACTTTTGATTCAAAAATATAATTTACACAAATATTAAGTTACAAAAATATTTATTATTTTTAAATAAAGTTGTATATAAAAAAGTCCGCAAGCAAGCCCGCTCAATAGATTCATGATTGGACTGCGGGTAGCCTATCCCTAGTCGAATCCTAGCGTGACCCGTCCGATAACTCACTTGAAAAAAGGTTTGGGTCTACACTACCCAGGCCCAGCCCGAAAAAATTTTCACGGGCCTAACCCAGCCCAACCCATAGACACCCCTAACATCCCCAAGCATGGAAGATCTACTCCCCTTCACAAAGGCCCCATAAATTTTCACAAATAAGGAAGCACAATCACCTGAAAATATCCATTCCCAACTTACCTCCCGGAATGCTTTATACAACAACTAAAGAGTAACTGGGCAAAGATTAATAATTTCACCACTGCCCCTACACGACACACCAATGAAGAGAGAGACAAGAATTAAGTCTTCTCCTCTACAACAAGTCTCATAGGTATTGATTTAACCATGAAGGGTAAAATACATTTTTGTTCCCAAAGTATATGTTTTGTGTCAATTTGTTCCCCAATCTTTTAATTGTGTTAATTTTGTCCCTCAATTTTTCAATTTGTGTCACTTTGATTCAATCGAAACGGTAATTGAAATTTACCAACGGATATTGTTACATGATCACACATAAGGAACCTTCTTTAAAAACCTTAGGGACTAAAGTGACACAAATTATAAACTTGAAAGACCAAAATGATACAAGTTATAAATTTGAGGGACCAAAGTGACCTTCAAGCATGGTCACGTGAACATTTCCGTTAGTCAATTCAAATCGCCATTTTTTATTGGACCAAAGTGACATAAATTGAGAAGTTAAGGGACTAAATTGACATAATTTAAAGATTAGGGACAAAATTGTCACAAAATGCATACTTTTTGATAGAAAACAAAACTACATCAATGGTGGATAAGAAATCCACCGAAAAAACAAAATAAGGCAAAGAAAACCAAAATAGAATAAACAAAATAAAAAGCTAGCCAGTACAAACAACTTTCCAATTGTATTGGATTTCTGATAATGTAGTTCCAAAAAACTATTTTCCTATACTTCTAGTTCTCCTATTTTGGACTTTTCATTCATATATGTAATTGCATTAAATTCCCCCTAGACCACATTTAGAATATTTGAAACCATATAACTCGCCAACTCTTCAAAAATGATGCCTTTCCACAACTAAATAGATCCAAAAATTCCTCACAACCACATATCCATCCCATCTTTCATTTTAAATGCATAGAAATCAAGACTGGCCTAGCACCAACTACAAAGATGACACCCTTTTACATCCCATAAAATGATAATATCATTAGACCTTCCATAAGAAGGTAAAAACACCTATGCCTTAAAGCTAACACCCCTTATGCTAACAACCAATGTTACTTAGATTGTGGGTCAATCTAGTATGTGGTATGGGTATGCGGTGTGGTGGGGTATATTTCTTCAGTACGCTATTTTAGATCGAAGTTTACTTTGGTACCTTTATTCTGCTTTCTACACCATTGTATAAAATTATATATATTTACATACAAAGTCCAAACTATAGTAAATTAAAATATTAGATTAGAAATTGCCAAATAAATAAATAAATAACAATAGGCTAATTAAGTAACTTCCAACTTGAAGAGAAAACAAAAAAAATTCTCTTACAACTTACAAGTCCAAAATAAAAATGACTTAGTAATAATGCAAAATAATTTCAAAGTAGTGTGCTTAGTTTTCATCTCTCTTTTTTTGGTAGTGTTTCCTCCTCTTGCAAAGTTGAAAATTTGAGTTTGATTCCGCCCAATGCGACGAAGAGGTGGCTTGCTAAAATTGGAAGATGGTCTCCTTGACTTTCCTCTATAGGAAATACACAATCATCCACCAAATAATTCCATCATATATCCTCTAATCTCACGATGGAATTATCAATATATGTGTGATTTGGAGTAATACACTATTTTTAAAAAGGTCTATCTCTACAACTTTCAATGAAACATGATTGAAGACAAATATTGGAATGGATGAAAACTACCTTTGCAACTCTTGTAGAATTCAACATTTTCTCTTGACATTGAGAATGAATAAATATGTGCTTCAATTTCTTTTAACTATGCACTTGTTATTGGTTGAGATAATAAATGTTTTATAAAGAAATGATAAATAAGTTATCAATAATAAACAAAAATAATAATACAAACTATTTAAATTAAAGTAGTACATTTTTAGTCACATCCGCTAAATCTAGAGTTTTTGAACCAATATGTTGACCACCAATCAATAACATTCACGTTCACAACATTTGTTTGAGTAGCCGCCATAGCATAAAGACCCATTTGTAGTGAAAAATTGCATATTATTCTCACACTAGTTTTGCTTATTGTATATACTCTGCTATTTTTCCAAATGCTTGCATAATAACCATGAACACTACTTTGTCTTGATTTGAATTTTTCCTAATATTGCCTCCAAGCATAGTTGTTAAATCGTGTATCGAAAGGAGTATCGTTTTTAAAAATAGTGTATCATATCGTATCATGTATCGTAAGATACGTGTAATTTTAATTTTTAAATAATTATTAATAAAATATATGATAATATTTCATTAATATTGCACCAACTATTCAAGTTTCTAACATAGTTAAGTAATATCAAAATGCAATGACCTCTAATTCAAACTTCTAACATCAACTATTTGAACAATTTTAATATTAATCAGGAATTTTGAATTTAATTGAACAACATTAATATTAGACTTTATTTATTTTTTTTAAACTATAACTACTGAAACGACGTTGTTTCACTAGTTAATGATTTAAAAATAAGTCCTAAAGTAAAATGATGTTATTTCAACACCAAAAAACAAAAAATAAAAAATAAAAAAACAGAATCGTCACTTATCGTACGATACGGTGCAAAAACGATACAGAGATACGATACATATTATTTTTCAGGTGTATCGTGACATATCGTCCAATTCGTATCGCGTATTATACGATACTAATAACTATGCCTCTAAGTGCTAACTTAGCAAGATATAAAGTATCATAAAATCGTTATGTTAGTGCAAACCCAAGACAATGAGTAGAAATATTCATCTTCTCCCACCAGGCAAGCACAATCTTTCAATCTAAAAAATTTTATCATGATGTTTTTTACCTCTCATGATATCTTTTATCTCGCCAAACATATTGTCCATATTTTCATAAATTTTACCCATCTTTTGACCATCACCATCACAAAATTTAATTAGAAAATATATCGACCTTGTGACACTTAAAATACACTTCACATCTAACTAAAAATTCTATTCACAGTCTCGCTAACCATAGCACCTCACCTCTTTGTGTGTTCATCTTCAGTTTTCAACCATTATTTCCATATTTTAAGAACAATAGTAGTTACAAGAGACTCTCTACAGTTAACAAGTCACTTTAACAAGATAAAATGTGACATAAACTTACTTTTGCCACTTTTTAACGGCTCTAATTTTGATTGAGCCCAAAATATAATCAAGGCGTTGGTAAAATCTTTAAAAAATGAGGTTCAAAGTATGAACATAAGGGAACCAAAATATATGATAGTGTACCTTCTCTATCTTTTTCCCGCAAGTTTACAATTTGCTGCATTGTTTGTCACTACCTGAAAGACATTTGATGATCCCACCTTTTCAATTGCTTTAAGTAAATATTGCTGAAATCAAAACTTTCAATGCTTCTTTTACTCTCATCTAATAAAGTAGTTCTTGCTTTTTCATATGAAGGAGCTTTGCAACCTTTAGGTCCCCTCGAAAAAGATTTGATTCCAATAAAAACACATGATTTTCTCATGGGGTATCTATTATATTAGATACATGGACAAAAGTAGATTTGATTCTGATAAAGACACATGGTTTTCTCATGGGGTATCTATTATATTAGACACATGGACAAATGTCAAGCATCAGCCACTAATTAATATAATTGCTACAAATAGTCATGGAGCTATGTTTTTTATAGTGAAAATTTTTCAGGGACAAAGAAAACCGGTCAAGTCATTGAAGAGGTGGTATCATCAAATGTCCTCCAAGTAGTGACATAAAAACATAAAATGCAACAAGTTAACTTTTCGAAAAAGAAGATGCGAAGATAAACCCATATATATTTTAATCTCCTTGTGTTGTCCATACTTTGAACATCATTTTTATAGATTTCGCAAAAGAATTTGAATGGCTCAAAATACTTATAGAATGGGAAAGACAATAGCTAAATACTTCATCAATCATACACATGCCTTGGCTATGTATAGGACTTTAATCAACATTGGAGCTATTAAAAGTGCCAAAAACTAGTTTGCATCACATTATACCATGTTGAAAGGACTTGTGAACTATAGAAAGCCTCGTGTAACTACTATTGTTCAAAAAAAAAGGTGAAGAGGAACATACAACGACGCTAGATTATGGTTAGTGAGAGACTTTGAATAACGAAGAATTTGGGGAGAATGTAGAGAGTATTTTAAGTGTCACAAGACCAATGTATTTTCTAATTAAATTTTGTGATGGTGATGATCAAAAGATGGGTGAAATTTATGAAAAGACGGATAACATACTTGGGGAGATAAAAGGTATCATTCGCATACCGAAAAAATTGTGCTTGATAGGTGGACGAAGATGAATATTCATCTGCATTGCCTTGGATTTGCACTAACACCACGGGTTTTATGCTACTCAATATCTCGCTAAGCTAGCATCAAGAGACACGATTAGGAAAAGCCCATATCAAAGCAAACAAGTGATCATGGGTGTTTTACAAGCATTTGGAAAGATAGCAAAGAATTTACAAGAAAAACTATCGTGAGAATAGTATGCAATTTTTCACTCACGAAATGGTCTTTAAGCTATAGTGATGAATACTATTAATTGGTGGTCAACATATAATTCAAAAAACTCCAAATTTAGTAGATGTCGCTAAAAAAGTACTATTTTAATTTAATTAATATTTATTATTATTGATGCTTATTATTACTAACTTATTTATAATTTCTTTATAACGCAGATATTATCTCAACTAATAACAAGTTCATTAGTTGAAAGAAATGGAAGAACATATTCATTCATTCAAAGCGTTTAGAGAAATAGGTTGGAATCTATAAGAGCTAATAAACTAGTTTTCATTCATTACAATATTCGTCTTCAATCACGTTTCTCTGAGAGCTATAGACATGGGCATTTAAAAAATGAGATATTACTACAGACCACACATATTTGATTATTCTATTGTGAGATTAGAGCAAATGCAATGTAATTCTTTGGAGGATGATTATGTATTTCCTACTGATGATACAAAGGAAAATTAGGGAGCATGATCCTTGCATGTTTCTATGCTCACTTCTACTGTCGGACCACCATCCATTTCTAATAAGCCACCTCTTCGTCGCAGCAGGCTACATCAGACCCAAATTTTCAATTGTGTAAGAGGAGAAAACATCAAAAAAAATAAAAAGAACAGAGATGAAACTCAACACACTACCTTGAAATTATTTTGCATTACTATTAAGTCATTTTTGTTTTGGACTTTTTAGTTGTATGAGAATTTCTTTATTTTCACTTCAAGTTAGAGCTACTTAATTACTCTATAGTTCTTTTTTTACTTAATTTAATATAGTTCAGACTTTGTGTGTAAGTATATGTAAATATACATAATTTTGTACAATAGTGAAGTGAATCGAATAAGGGTCCCAAAGCAAATCACAATGCAAAATAGCATACCTAAGAAGTATACTATACCCACCACATCACGTACTGAATAAAGTAGCCTTCCACTGTTCCAAATACCCTTACCCAAATAAATGGGTGAAAAACTTCAACACGAACAAGAACCGTTTAATAAATGGGTAACACGACACAACTCGTTTAACTTGCTTAGTTTTAATTTATTATTAGTTTATTATTACATTTTTGTGGTTGTAACTAAAAAAAAAATTTAACTAATTTTTTAAAATAATTATTAATTTATTATTATATTAATTTTATTTAAACGGGTAAATGGGTGATAAATAGGTTGACAGGACTCACCCAAACACAACTCGTTTATTAAACATTTCTAACGGGTCAACCTGTTTATCACCCGAACCCGTTAAGGTCTTACCTAAACTCACTTAATTCGTGTTAGTTAATCGTGTTGTGTCGGACTTTGACAGGCCTACCCATACCACATACCTGATCGACTTGCAAGTCTAGGGCACACGAGCTTGGTGCTACCTACAACTCTCGATCTATTGTGTCCCTCGCCAGCAAAGGAAAGCATCCTACTCAACACCATAACCCTATCACCAACGATGTTGATAATAGTCCTAGATTAGGCTAAGCCACCTTAATTCTTGCCTCAAACAAATTCGACATATTTTTTTCTTCCTTTTTTCTCTCTTTTTTTTTTGTGAAAACAAATTCAACATAATTAGAGGTCCACAATCAACCTCCATTTAACCAGCACTACAACTCTCAATATTTTGAGAGACATCTTCCTTCCACAAATTGAAAGGAAGTCCTTCAATGGCGATCCATCTCCCAATAGAAGAAACCTTTTTCTTTACAGAGATTTGCTTCGGGGGACCAGCTCCATAACCTCACCATAAATGGGTCTTCCAGGAAGTATCTCTCATGTTTACAATTTTCGTCAGTCATCTCACCATTAGAACATAAAAATATGGCTCCCATCAGCTTGAAAGGGCAACAGCCCCACTTGGAATTTGCACATATTTGCCATTGACTTCTGAACATCAGCCCGACTCTCACCCAATTTCTCTCTCTCACGGAAATCATCTTCCAGTAATCAAAGCGTTCCCTATTACTAGTCCTTGATGCCCTGCATATTGCTGCAAAACTGCTCTATTTTGTCTTCAACAAACCTCTGTTCATTGATTCATGAGTTTCACAGGAAAAATTAATTACGACTTTAATCCTTTATCCATAACTTCTCTAACTGTCATAACTGGCATTGTTATCAGATCTGCTAACTAACTCCACCACAACTACCATCACCCTATGGAACAATCAGGCAGAAATCTACCATTCGACTGGATTTTCGATATCCTTAAAGATGGGCCTCTCGGATTGTGGATCAAATTGATCCACCCTATATAAGAATTACCTCTGTACTTTCTAAAGAAAGCACCCTCAGCCATTTTAGCAGTTTCCTTCAAAGAATAACCAAGCCATTGAGCACATCCTTCATCCACTACAACTTGAAAACTACCCTGCCAATTCTCTCAATGTCCTCATATCATCCATGAAGTTTCACATCCACATCCACCAAGAAGATCTTATGCTCATTCCTCATGGTTTGGTCTCAGCAACTTATAAGTGACACCATAGTGATTAAGCAAAGAAAGGAAGAGAAGAAAAAGAAGGAAATCTCCATCCTCGTATGTCACTGCTGTCAATTTTTTCTCTATATTTCAAAGAAATAATCATCTTCTGTTCAGTACAGTAAACTAGACAGTGAAGAACTCTAATGGTTAAATCGCCTATATGTGAAATGAAGAAAAACTTGTTTGGAAAAATGGCAGCAAGAGATAGATGAGAACGTCATCAAAATGTATTTGAAATTCTAAGCAAGATACAGCAAGCCTCCATGTGCTACTCCAGTTGAATTCTAGCTGACAAAAGACATCATCAGTGTTGAAAGAAACAACAAATTTACTAGACGCTCAAATGTATGGCCTTGCAGTCACAATCACAGACCCAACAAGAACTTCTACATTTCGGATCTTTTTCCATATAAGAAACAAAACTTTTCATTGTAAATATTTAAAAAAACCAACACTGGACAAGAAATCCACCCAAAATTACAATAATCAAAGAAAAAGAGAAATATCAAAGATAACAAAACATAATAAAGAGATATTTTTTAGCTACATGTTGCAATCTTACACTGATGAATTAAGAAAAGAAAAGGGGAGTCCTAAAACTCTTTAGAAAACGCTACCCATAATGAGGTTAAGAACTTTGCTCTATCACATAAAAACTCCTCAACTCGTAATATCAAAAGTCCAGGAGAGGGGTGGATCTGGGGTTCAATTCATATTCGCAACCATCAAAAAAGAGAAATTACTATACATTCTTTTAGCCAAACAAATGTAGAATCCATGAAAGAACAGTCTCCAAGTATCCATCGAGGGTTTGAAAGTTGAATTCTTTAAATCGATTCATCTGTTAAGTGTGTTCAATATCCCCCAGTTAGATGAGATCCATTAAGGCATCTGTTCAGTCAGAGAGATCTGACTTTTCAATGACTTCCGAATTCACTTTATGCAGAGCATAAGAATTTCAAGGAAAATAAGGGATTTTAGAGTTTTGGGAAATGGTTTCTTTTCATGATCGAGTTCTCTATCCCATAAAAACTCCTCAACTCATAATACCAAAAGTCCAGGAGAGGGGTGGATCTGGGGTTCAATTCATATTTGCAACCATGAAAAAAGAGAAATTACTATACATTCTTTTAGCCAAACAAATGTAGAATCCATGAAAGAACAGTCTCCAAGTATCCATCGAGGGTTTGAAAGTTGAATTCTTTAAATTGATTCATCTGTTAAGTGTGTTCAATATCCCCCAGTTAGCTGAGATCCACTTAAGGCATCTGTCCAGTCAGGGAGACCTGACTTTTCAATGACTTCTGAATTCACTTTATGCAGAACATAAGAATTTCAAGGAAAATAAGGGATTTTAGAGTTTTGGAAAATGGTTTCTTTTCATGATCGGGTTCTCTGAAACCTTGTACAACAGAAAAATACAGAATATATAATGACTGATGTAACACAAAGATTAAAAAATCCTATTTGGTCTGGTTATCACACTTCTCACAAAGTCACTATTATGTAAATAACTACAAATTAGAGTGAAGTCTTTCAGAAAAACTAAATTGTGTGAGCCTTACACATTGGCACGCCGTAGACCATCGAGCTAATGACTGACACGTGATATTTTGGAGTACTAATATTCCACACCAGCTTTATTTCACGGTGCAGGCACTTTTTCCATAAACCTGCACTCCTGTCTCCCATGTGCAAGCTTCCAAATTTTAATAGGACATAAGCAGTAGGTTTTAATTTATGTTTCTCATTACATCAATGTTTTCCTAATTCTTTTGGCATTTTCCCTTTTTTTCTTTGATGCTTTCATTTCTAGATCAATAGAAACCAATGTCACATGGAAAAGGAAATAAAATGCAGAGTGGAAATGTCCAATATGGAATGCCACATATGGGGAGGTCAATGAGTTGATCATGGATCTGGTTTATCCTAGGACTCTTATCAGTAGAACTTAGTCTTGCTGGTAGTGATAGTAGTTGATACTTAAACAGTTAATAAAGAGAAAGGAAGTAGAAAATGTTGCCTTCGAAAATTCAAGAAACTGATTAGGGCATTATTGGGCCAGCTGTCAAGGTCACAAGAATGCTGATGTCAAACATACAGAATGGATTCACCTGACTAATGGTCTTTGAAAATCAAACTAGACACGCCTAGTTTGGTTAGAATCTCGAGATGTCCTTACTGAATTGTACATATAGTTTGTTCCCAGTAAACGCATGTGAGAAGGGAAAAGGAACACAATTAATTAATTCTATTCCCTTATAAGCCTTTTGAAATATAATTCTACAGTAGATTGATATCTTTACATGAGTGGAGTAATCATTTCAAACAAATAATTCTACGAAAAAGACAAAAGAACTAGAAACAAGGTGTAAGAAGACATCACTAATACTGCAACTTGAGTTCAAGTATTTAGCCCGCAATGGAACGTATAAGTACATTGCATTTACAATAAGTAATCAAAAGTAAATTAAATTAACAAAAGCACCAAAAGGGAAAGAGGCACACACAAGAACACTAAAAGTTGACGAGAGATAACCACCATCTACTATATAGGAGCAGTAATTCAAGCATTCATTCGAAAAGTAGGGTCAAAATTTTAATAGATCAATTTGAAACTAACGAAAATATCTTGAAATTAACGGTGTAATTGGATTGGAATCTAACTGCTCACCTTTACGTAATCTGTAATTCTGATTTACCTCTTGTTACAATAGGAACATCTTTTTAGCCTGGACGACAGTTGCATCTTTTTAGCAGGAATGACAGTTGCGATTCTCGGTTTCATCTAGAGAGAGTATTTTGCAGAGAAAAAAATAAAGATGTTAACGACAAGTGTAAGAAAATTTCTCTCCCTTTTATTATCCACTATATGCAACTTCATATCTCAAACCTGTAATGGTTCAATTCTTCTTCCTCACTAAAGCATTAATAAGTTAAAAAGGAAAAGGCAAACCTTATTCGACATGGATTTCTTTCTGAATCACTGTTGTTAACATCTCTATAAAATTGCAAAAAGTTTTTAAAAAACACACAGAGGAATAGTAAAAGTCATCCAACCTTAATCAACTGTTGGAGAGAACTAAACCCGAGATTGAAAGTGAGATTGAGAAGAGGAAATTGTGATTTGTGACGAAATGGAGAAAGGGAGAGACACAAGTGGGTACAATTAAATAACCTCTAGTCTCAAACAATCATTTTTTCCTGAAGTATTCCCAGGAAATTTGAATGGTGGTAGTGAGTGGCTTGTAATGGCAGGTATGCGTGGGCAGATGAGTGTGTGTTGGGTTGGATTGTTGCATGTGTATTTACATAAATGGACCGGTAAGATAGCTCTATTGTCACATAGGGTTACGAGTTGAGTCAAGGAAATGGTGTCTCAGCATATGGGGTAAGAGAACGCATATCTGATCCTTTTCAATCCCCTGTAGTGACAAGAGCTTTGCACACTGCTACCTCTATATGTACACATTGACTTTATACAATATGTTCAATCTTTACCCTCACCAAGGGTATTGGGAGAAGGGAAGAGAGGCAGCTGCAATCCAATCATGCATGATGATATTGATGTCACTAACAGAAATGAGATTGCGATCAAATTTGAGATAAAAAAGGCAATCAACTGGTTGAATACAATTTGCACCACATGAAACAAAGGATTTGACCTAGGCAATTTTGGATAAAATTGAAAATTTGACACCAAATTGAGTACTGAACAATGATTGTGAAGACTATTAATAAGTTAAGTGTTGAAGTATACAAGTATTTATGTTACCCCCTCTCTAATAAATTAGATTTTTAGAATAGTTGATAGTTTAACATGATATTGAAGCATGACATCTAGTGTTGAAATTTCACTGCTACAATAATAATTAAAAAACTTCATGTGCTTGGCCTAAAATAAAACACACGTGAGGGGACCTTTTTGTATATAAGTATTTATGTTTCACCTTTTCTTACAGTTTAAGCTTTATAATAGTTGGTGTTTAACAATAAGATTTGAGGGTAAAAAATTTATATTCACATGTAAATAGATGTTGCGTTCTAGCACCCTCATAAAAGTCCGCCTTACAGAAAATTTAAGCCAATTTTTAAAGACTGTCTTGTAGGAATATCAGCGCGCCTAGGCCCAAGGTGCAACAAGGCCCACCATCAGCACTTCAAGAGGTCCCTGGCAAGACGTCTTCTCCAAAGCTCATCTGAAGCGCAAAAAAGCGTGCGACAAGGGCTTAAGTGCAATGCATAAAAAACGAGTGCTTATTTGGGGGGTGTCTTTTTGTGATCTATTTTAGACCACAAACCTGCTGAATGGATGACTTTTACAATGTGCTACCACACTCGATTTTGGCTCTTGATATACAAATGCTTAACCCTAACCCTTTTGTTTGTTGAACGCACTGCATTGCATCTTTTCTTCATGTTCTAGGTTCTTCTTCTATGTTTCTCTTTCTTCTTCTTCTTCTAGGCTACGATCAAGTCCATCTTTTTCTTTTTGATCTTTTTCTTCAAGAACTTGTTATTTTTTCATAATCTCTTTTCTTCCATGTATTTGTTCATTGTACCATATGGGCGTATGGCTTAAAAGGCATGAGGTGCCATTTGTCTCTTTTGCTCTTTTCACGTTGTATTGTATACAACCCATCTGCTTATTTGTTTCTTCCATAATTTTTTTTTTGTTAGTAATTGTCAAAGTGATGTAACATTTCAACAAGATACTTTCATTTTCTTTTAATTAAGTTCAATATTCTGCTTGAACTAGTTGATTCAACTATTCTACTTAAATTTCTTTAAAATTTAGCAATTTTCTCCAAATTAGTTGCTCAATTGGATTCGAAAAGTTTGAACTCAAGTGTTTTTAATTTTTGAAATTGTTATATTCTAATTTTTCTCTAAAATCCTTAGCCTTCTTTGGTTGTGACTTGAAGTTTTTATGGCTTACTTGAAAATTTTGCAATATAAGAAAAAAATATTCACTCGTAATATGTACAACATGCGCCTCGCTTGATAATGCCACGCTTTGCTTTACACCTTGCGCCTATACACTAGGAGACCTTAGCACTATGGTGCACCTTAAATAACACCGGTTTGATCAAATTTCATAACCAAAAAGCACAGACAAAATTTCAGATTAGACTCACAAAATAGGATCGGGTATTGTCCCTACACCATTATCCTCAATTCTATGTGGTCCAAATCATCCCAAATTTCCATTTGGTCTTGATGTTGCAATCCTCCTTTAATATTGCTCGAGTTCCCTTAAATTTCAATGTAATCCTGCTATCATATTCCCTTGACAACTTGGATTTTGGAAAAAAAAATATGCACTGCACATGACCATTTTGAAGGAGAATTATGAGATTGTTCTCAAACAACACCCTTCTTTATTACTTATTTTCTCAAAAGACAGCCACAAATGCATTTCTCGTTTGTGATTCTCACTCACACCACCTAACCATCCAGCACCATCACAACCACTTTCAATTACGACTTCTCAAAACAATCACCACCATTGCATCCAATGTGCAAACCACCCACCATCTCCAGTGCCAAAGGGTACCACCCTCACCAACAACACTACCTCATTGCACAACCACAACACGTATCTTTCTCTCTCTACATGACTATTCACAAGCCAAAATCCCCCCCCCTGCCCTCCCCCCCCCCTCCCAATCCCCTAGCCACAACCACTACAACTAATGGATTTATAGCAACCGAACTAGGGTAATAACTTTTTCTCCCTTCTTCCTTCAAATCCTTTGTTTACTCGTTCAAGTTTAAACTCTTGGCATTGGATGGACACATCATCTAGACGTAAAGCATAAGTGGTCACTCTCTTTTCTTCTTCTCCTTCAAACTAGTAAGGAATAAAATAAATGTTATATTCAATAAAATGGTTCATATTAAAAACTCCAACTAGTTGTACAGTCAAGTTACAGTTAAACACTCAAGTTATGATCCATCTTCCTTAGATGCAATATAAATTTTTTGAGATATGGCTAATGGTTCGATAATGATAATGGCTTTTGTTGTAGGTAGGTAAATGGAGTTTTAGCAAATGGAAATGATGGAGACGATGAGTTCAAATCGGATTCGGTAGTGGCTTTAGTGGTGATTCAAGGTATTGGGTGGTGGACCTGGGCGTATTAGCCATGGTGGTAAGTTTGCCCATTATTCAACTACTTGATTAGAGAGACAAAACCCACTACAACATTACTTCTTTGATGCTGAAAAAAGAGTCCTGGAGTCTCCATTTATGCAGTTTTCAAATACATTCACCAGTCTGAATTAAAGAATAGCCATGACATCAGGAGGAAAAGTAGCCACCAGTATGTAAACATTCCCCGAACTACTTAAAGGACAGATAAGAATTAATTAAAAGGTAGCCAAACTCTATTGAATCAGTCAATTGTGTCCCAAAATTTAAGCTAAGAAATGGTGCTCTTGAATTGTTTAGACATTGTAGGAATGGGGCTGGATATATGGTACTAGAATCCTTCAATTCCAAATCCTGGACATTAGTAGAAAATGCCCCTGAAAACTGCTTTGCAAAGAAAGGGTGGCCAAGATGGCCAAGAGTTCATATACACACATCTAGTTTTATATTTAACCAATGGATCGTAACAGGATCACTCACCACAAATAAAGAGGGATCGATTGTATGTAAGTGGATTAGTGAAATAGAATTGATGAACTGAATGAATCTAGTAACGATGAGGATTCCAATCCGTGGAGCATTTGGATACAAACACAGTTAGACAAAATATAAACCTGGCTGATATCATAAAGTGAGCGGTTTATAAAATACCACTCGAATATGAAAACAAATAGATAATTCAGTCCACATTATAATCTAATCATCTTAGAGAGAGCATACCATTGTCTCCGAATGGTCGTTCCGAATGGCCGCCGTGGCCAAGTGATCCTGGGGTTGATGGAGGGAGAGAGGGAGGAAGGGCTATACTTAAAAGAATGCTGCCGACCGAAGGGCGCGGAACTTATTCGAGTGTGGAGTCGGTTGAATTTGCTATAAATTACCCAACATGTCCTCAATCTCATTGCGTAATATCGAGACTCGCAACCAAAATTAGTACAACGGTGATGCAAGGTGATTTGGTTATATGCCATATCATTAATGGTAATATGGTATCACCATTATATTTAATTTTTATTCCAAAATTAGGATAAGGTCTTAGAATTTTTTATCATACCCATTCCCTATAAAATCTTATTTCTCAAAACTAGTCACTTTCAAATTTAATTTTTAAACTCAACATTTTTTTATAAAACATCATTCTAAATGACGTCTTCGTGATCCAAAACGTCATTTGGTATGACATTTTTTAACTTCATAAAATTTTTAGATTCACTTGTAAATCGTCATTTCAAATAGCGATTCTAAATGCATCATTTGGAATAATATTTTAAAAATAACTATTTTTAAGTGGTAACTATCACCGACATTATTTGAAATAACAATTTTAAGTGTAATCTAACTTTTCTTGTTGGTGATAATAATATTTAACTATTCATCCTATTAAATATTTTTGTTGTGATATTTAATTATTCATCATGCTTCAATATTTAATTCATTTCAACTTTTGTGTTAAATAAAAAAATTGTGTAATTCAAAAATAAATTATTCACCATATTTCACACAAAAATTTACAAACCATGAATATAACAAAAGTGCAAGTTATGAATGAAACAAATTTAATTCATTGCATGAAACTACGTAAAATGCATATAATATAGTTTGTCGACATAAATGAATTTTGTGATGAAATTCATCCTATCTTCAAATTTTATTTTATGATAAAAAAAAATGTATATTCGAAAAAAATATCATAAGTTTATCGAACAATGAGATTTCCCCCCAAAATTGTACAAAACATGAACATATGAAAAATGATACTAATGCATTAAAAGAATAAATTTATTACACGAGATTGTATAAAACATAGTTTGTCAATAATGTGGTTAATGTTTATAACAACATAGAGGTTGACTGCATACATATAAACTTGATGGAATAAAGGTGTCTAACGCATCATCGTCTATATCAAAAAAATCAAAAAATTCAAGATCGAAAATAAGTAACGGATCCTTTAAAATTTTAATCTTGGCATGTTGACGATCAAAATGCTCAATTTTTACATACTCGATTACATGCAAACGATTAAGTCGACGTTGCATCTGATTATTTTCGCGTTCAAATCTTGCTATGATCTCGTCATGGTTGTTTGAGTTTTGTAGACTGTATGTATCAGACGAACGTGCTTTCGGTATCGTTAGTCCATGCCAACGATAATATATTTCAGGCTCACAATGTTTGTCATATAACTCTCACCATCTTACTGTGGGTTCGATACGAGTACTAGAGGCAGACAATAAGTCGCAAACTCAACAATTACGTGTCCAACGTGCCCAAATGGGTGATAAAGGTCAATGGGCTAATTGCGGAACTCACACTTTTATCCATACCACATTACACCATCGAAATCTGTGTAGGATCTAATAGAAGGAACCATGTTCGATAATTCTATTCGGCCAGTTGAACGTTGACGTTTGTTGGTTGAAGATAAAATATATTGTTTATTGCGCGATGAAGAACCTTGGGTGGATTGGCTGGATTGCCTATTTGATGTACGCCTAGACATTTTTTTGTGTATCATATACACAGTTATGAATAATGGTTTATATAGGTCCGTTAGTGGGTTTTAAAATTGCAATGAAATTATATACAACTTTCACATAACATCACATTGCCTATTAGTGACATGACTTTACACTGATAAAACAATGACATAATTTCACACTGACAAAGTAATGACATAACAATACACTGACAAATGACTGACAGGACATGACACTGTCAAAGTGCTGATATGACAATACATTGATTACACTGAAAAAGTTATCACACAACTTAATAATAATTACCACTTATTAAGATATACTATTGAAACAAACATTTAACACTGAGTACAATTGTTAATCTTCATCTGACATATAATTTATCTGATAGGTATTGTTTATTAGACAAATACAATATTTTCTTTAGCTGGTGTTGACTCTCGGCCATATGCAGTTTCCACCATGTCTATTGCTAGTTGCAATATATTATATTGACACACTATCATTCTATTATTCTCCCTTCGGACATGTTTCACTGTTGATTTGTAGTCTTCTTATTCCTTCATTGCATAGTTAGTGAATATCTATGCGGGACTGGTTTGCCAAGTTCTTGTAGTTATGTGCATAATGCGTCTTATTCATTAGCATGAAACACCCCCACTCTCGTCGTACTTCTACATAATACTCTTTTGGATTAGACAATCTCTTACCCTTGTATAATCATCGTTTCGCTCTTGTAACAATCAAACACATTCACGTCTACGATAGTTATAGATTATGGAGGCTCTTGATGTAGACATAATGTTCAATATATGCCATATCAATCACGCATAAGTTGTTTATATAGTGGTTTCAAAACTCTGATCATACACTATCAGGGTTTTGTCAATCCAGCACATGAATTATAGAAAAGTTGATTCAATTCAAACATTGTGTTGCAAAAAATTGAGTTACTAAAAACCCAATGTGTGGTCATTAGGGCTGTCAAAATCTAACACGACACGAATTAAGCGGGTTTGAGTGAGATTTTAACGAGTTTGGGTGATAAACAAGTTGACACGCCAAACACGTTTAATAAACGAGTCGTGTTTAGGTAAGACCTGTCAAACTGTTTATCACACGTTTACCCGTTTAAAGAAAATTAATATAATAATGAATTAATAATTATTTTAAAAATAATCAAGAAAAAAAGAAGTAAATAAATCAATAAAAAAAGAAGTAAAGTAGTAGTTCAAAGACAAAGGAGAGGAAATGGGGAGCACTTCAAAAACAAAGACAAACCAATGCCTTTTGTTTTGTCCCACATTGAAAAATGAGGGGAGATGGGGAGGGTAGAGTTGCCTATAAAAGGCAATGGCTTCTTGCTTTTTTTTTTAAGCCTTCAACTCTTATTTTTATGAGATTTGACTAAAAAATCCTTTTTTTGAGATAAGTGCAATTGATAGTAAAAAAAAGTGGAGTATTAAAATTTGTTGATATAATTTTTTAAAAATCAAACGGGTTAAACGAGTCGTGTCGTGTTACTCGTTTATTAAACGGGTCTGTTCGTGTTGAAATTTTTTACCCATTTATTAAACGTGTCGTGTATGAGTTTATATATTTTTCACCTATCACCCGTTTAACTCGACACGATTGACACCCCTAGTGGTCATGTCACACAAGACCAAGTTATGTCAATAACGTAGCAGAATGCTTTAGAAGACCATAAATTTTCAACAGCTTTATTTTGTATCAGTAGTTGAGCAGTTTAAGTGGATGAAACTATTGTATAGAATATCGAAATGACTTTACACTATTAAAACTGTGATATGACAATAAATGAAGGATTGTGTAGTGCATGTTTGACTATATTAGTATCCATGACAAATTAGAGTTATGTCACCTCAGCATATGGTTTGCTGAAAATCTCACTAGTCTATTCTCACACAGTGCTGTCAACAATGTGTAGTTAGTGCAGCACATGGTTCATCAACAAAATAAGTGGTTTTTTTACTTTATCAACAATTGTATTGATTCAAGTGTTTTGTCACTTCATCACGTGGTTTTGCCGAGAAGTCATGCAAGTGCAACAGTTGTTTTGTCATTCATTGATTCTTTGGGTCTATTTATTCAACGTGTGTAAATGACTCATTGCACACAATTATCTTGAACTATGAATTATAGTCTAAGAACGTTATTTCAAAGTGTGGGTCAGTATTGGACATTAGAGGATGAGTTCTTCCATCCATTGAATCCTTGTTTACGTTATTCAAGCAAGACAATAAGCACTATGAAGGTCAAATTGTCATATCGTTTGATAGAAAGGGAAAACCTAATTGTAGATATGCACACTTGCAATATACAAAGGCCTCGACAAATTGCCATTGATATGCCAATTAACACTCCTCAGCAATTGGAGCGAGCATTGTTTTATTTTTTAGCTGAAAATAATTGTATGACAATCTGTTTAAATCAAGTACAACCTCTGTCTCATCGCACGAGACCATGCTGAATAAGGGTTGATAGAAGAAGCACATATAAGTTTCCTCTTAAGTGAGGAAGCTGAATGTATTTTTAATGTCGAGATGTCTAACGAAGATGTAGACCCATGAAACATGAAATGTTATTATTGTGTCGAGATATCCTAGTAATTGTTATGTTACTACTGTGTCAAGATGTATTAGTAAGTGCTATGTTACTATTGTGTCAAGATGTCCTAGTAAGTGTTATTTTATTATTGTGTTGTAATATCAGGAGAATATTGTCATTGTTGTGTTTACATTATGTTTTATTAAATGTATCATTGGAAGGTTAGTGTTAATTGTTTTTTTAAATAAATTATGTTGAACTTGATTTAAATGTATTGTGTACAATATTGATTTCCTATGTTTCAACATGAAACAATACAATTGAAAATCATAAAATGATTATATAAAATCATTTTAAAATTGAAACTCTATACAATAGAAATAAAAAAATACAACAAAACTAGGTGCCATGTGGAAGTGGTTGCCTACGTTGCTTTGGCTGTCGCCAATACTCATGCTTAGTATCCCTTGGTCCCACTTGTGTTACCTGTGATCCTGCAACATCACCGCTATGATGCATCATGTCCACGACCCCTAGCCCTACCCCGACCATGGCCCCGTCGTCCACCTTGAACTTTTGGTCCACCTCTCCTATGACATTTGACTACAAGTTAGCCTCCTGTGTCAACCCCCACTCATGTAACATAGGATCTAGTAGTATCCCATCATCATAATGTATTGCATGTGAACTGTGCGATGATCCCATCACTACATGAGATAGTAATGGTGTACAAATGGGAACATATGTAGTCGATGGTGTCACTGCAACTGTAGGTGTGACAACTGTGGAGACAATTGGTGGCGATAGTGGTGGAAAAACATTAACATCTGCCATAGTGTGTATGGATGTAGACGTAGCAACAATAGGTGTAGATGGTGGTATGGGTGAAGTCGCCGATGGATCAGAATGTCGCAGAGTAGGTGTAGTAAGGAGTGCATGTGCAGATGCCGGTGTAACTGAATCAAATGGTGTAGGTGCAAATACAGGTGCAGGTGAATGCGTAGGTGGTGCTAGCGGATATGTAGAAGCAAAATCAGCAAGTAGAAGCAAAATCAACAAGTGTTGGTGGCTGCGAAGATTTAGATGGAACATCACGTGCTGTGGATGGAAAAGGCATAAGTTATTGTTGCTCTAGAAGTGCTGTTAAACACCCATAGCTCATCTCAATAATATGTCCAATAGTTTGCATACAAACCGCAAAGTCTAGGTTGGCCTCATAGGTAGATCGCGAATTGTGATATATCCTTGTGAGTGTGTCCTTCAAAAAAAAAAAAGTCACAACATATTAACAGTATATTAACGTATTTATTCACTATTACTTGTTATTACTAAAATATTTAAATACTTGTGCATTTCTTACCAACACCTCAATGATTCTGCCAATAGGATGAAAACCAATCGACGACCTACTAATAAATGGACCGACCAAGTGAGGTGTTATGCTCCTATACCATACCATATACTGGACAGTGGGATCCATCGGCCCAATCACAACATCTCCCGTAATAAAACGATCACGCCACTGAGCCTACATCTCGATGTATGCAGCATGAACAACGGGCCAATCCTTCCCTGATTTGTCATGTAACGATTCATGCCATGTAACACCCTATTAGCATCGCAAGCCTCTGGGATTGTCTATATAAGACCAAATTGGTGCCTCACAAGATTGGGAAAATACCACTCAATTATATCAAAACAAATAAGTGGAGAACATGAGTGCCAAATGTCTTGCCCAACGAGATAGTAAGTAGGAAGGCAACTCAAAACATAAATAGTGTATGTCTCCCATATCATCTGCAACATAGGAGTCGTATCAGAATTTTGTCAAAAGTCAAATATTATTATTATTTTAAAAAAATTGAAACTTCCCAACTTTAAATGTTGTATACAACGGTCCAACTAATTTGATATAATAAAACGCAGTCTATTCCCAACAAACAATTCATAAGTTTTTAAAAAATTTGGGCAGAGTTTCCCTAAATATATGAAAATGCCAAATTTTCAACCTATACAACAACACATCCTATATCCATAACACACCTTCTACAACAACACATCCAACACCATAACCATTACAAAAATAATCCCATCAATTCATCAACAGCAAGGTTTTACACAACCAACATCAATTAAATAATTTTTTTTAAATGACGTCTTTAAAGTAAGTTGATATACCTGATCGTCTGTCATCCGTTCTAGCTAATCCCTATAATGCCGTAATACATGGGTAGGAGTGTGCTGCTCTGAAAATGTCACATTCCATATATACGAATGTAAAAAAAAATAAGACAAAAATTTCTCACATACCCAACAACAACCATGCTTACTTAATGATTGTACAAAATCACCCATCTACACCCAAGTAGACCATCATGAAGCTCAGCCTCATTATGCACGACTTCATGGCCATGAACTTCTATAAGCATGTGGAGGTGCAACTTCCTCATGGCTATGAAAGTGATGTGGACCATAGGCTACACACTGTCGTGGGACCAATTGCTCTAGAACAATGTGCGGTAACTGTTCCCATGCCTACAACTATATTAATCAAAAAATGGTATTAAATTTTACACACTTACATACAAAAAAAAGTTGTTAATTATATGCTAAAACAAAATGCTTTACTGTATCAAAATAAGTGGACCACTAATGTCCTTGGCGTCATGCTTAGCAGCAAGACACATCTCACGGTACAACCATGCAATGTTGTACTCCCTCAACTAAACCTCCTACAACATCAAGATTTGCAATCAGAGGTAAGAACATCAACTTAACTCTGTTGGAAGAATTATCCCCAAACAAAAACCCTCCTATCAACAACATCATGAAGGCTTATGCATAACAAGCGACAAACTGATCAATTGCATCTGCTAGAATTGGATCGGACAACACACTACGCCTAAGTGTGCTGCTATGTATAGCTCCTTCTCCTAGTTTGAAGCATGTTGGGCCCACTCACTAAAGTTAACCTACCAATATACGAGCCTTTTTTTTGGTAGAAAAGACCTATAGGAAGCCTTTGGAAAGGCAATTAGGGCTAATCATTTCATAGAATTAATTCATTTGAACATTCGTGGACCTAAAAATGTCAAAGCACGCCATGGTGCTTTTATAGATGATTACAAGCAATATGGTTATGTTAATCTGATCACTTATCGATATGAAGCGTTGGACTGCTTTAAATGTTTTTTAGCAAAGGTTGAGAATTAGAAAGAAAGGAGTTTAAAGACTCTTAGAACAAATCATGGATTTGGGTACTTATCAGATCAGTTTAAAGAACTTAGTGAGAAAAATGGTATAAGAAGGTAATTAGTGATTCTTACTCCTAGCAAAATCGTGGTGTGGAGAGAAGAAGAGTAGGAGTCTATAAGTCAGTGAACTTATGGACATTAATTGGTGGTGTTTTCCCGTGTACGGATTGGAGAGGAAGCGGTTGACGGTGGTTACAATAAGCAATGGCTACAACCATTGGTGGTGGTTTGGATTGTCAATAGACACAATCTTTGTCAAAGGTTGTGCCTTATGTTTAAATGGTTGCATTGGTAACCACTAGAAGACTATAAATACATCTTGATCATAGAAGACATCATCTCAAATACTCATAAAAACTTCCGGTCAAATTGTTGAGTCGGCATATTTGTTTTCTCTATGAGTGCATGTGATCAACAGTCTAAAGAAATTTTGCCACCACTTGTATTACATCTAGGTTCATCAGTGGTATCAGAGCCAGGTCTTATGACGAATATTGATTTTCTAAAAAAATTGTGCGGATCAAAATTTAAATATCTTCCATATTGGTTGAGATTACGTCGAAGAGGACTGCACAAGGATCATTCTGGTAAAATTTTGGGTGAAAATACCCAAGGATTAAAGAAAAAAAGATCTTCATTGGATTTTGTAAGTCGCCAGAATTTCTTTTCGCTGGCCACAAAGTTCATCGAAGAAGACGACTCCTTTTGTTACAAAGGAAATTATCTTGATTTAATTCAAGCTCAAGGAGTCTCTCTTGATTTAATTCAGGTGCAACCACTCTTCAGGCCCAAATTAGCCTCTTGCCCATTTCAAACTCTTGATTTAATTCAAGCCCAACTACTATCCAAGCCCAATCCAGCCCCGTTGGACCCTTTTCCAAACCGGTTTGATTTTGAACCGATTCGAATTGATTTAGTATATTTTGAAAAGTCATATCTTCTTCAATCGGACTCCAATTGAGTCCATTCAAAAACCAATGAACTCCATTTTACGAGTGCTATCAAATTACAGTTTGAGAATCAAGTTTTTGATAATTTTGAAGAAGGCCAGTCTTCGGTTCAAAACGCTCGTGTCAAAGAAGCCATTATTAAAACCTCAAATACCTTGTTATTGGTGCCATCCTTTCGAGAAGTGGGTTAGTTTCACAATTCCAGATTTGGTCACTTTAGAGATAAATTCTAATCGCAAAATTAAGGGGTCATGACCTCTAAGGATCTCCTGAGAACTTGTAAGGGGAGGTTATGCTACACAATTCTTTAACAGTTTTAGGAGTCAATTTTTTTTTGCTGAGCCTAAAAGAAAAGCATATTTCTCCAAACAACAAGAAGGTTATCGACGTGGATATTTGAATCAATATTACTCTAGCCGATATATAGAGAGATAAGTAACATTTTTAATTTTTTTTTTACTTTCAAATATAGTAGTGGTGGTATTTAGTATTATTTTTGTTACTAGTATACGGTGTTGCATTAAACATTCCTCATAGTTATAACAGTTAGTAGTATTATTAAATTTTCTCATGGCTAGTAAAGGAGGTGTGGATATTTTTAAGGTAGAAAAATTGAATTGTAAAAATTATCGTATTTGAAAGCGTAAAATCACTGACGTGCTCACATATGAGAAAACCTATTACACAATCAATACAGCCAAGCCCAAAGAAAATGTTATAAACCCCACAATTGCTAAACAAATAAGTTGGTGGGAGGAAGATAATGATCTAGCCAGAGCTTCAATTCTTTTTAGCATGCAAGATAATTTAATTCCCCTTTATGAAAATTTTAAAACTGTTAAGGAAATTATGAATGCACTCAAGACCAAGTATGGTCCTGTATCTGATACGCATATACAATTACTATTAGACAAGTTTAATGGAAAACATATGTCCGAGGGCGATAAGGTGGTGGATTATGTATTTCAAATGGAATTAATTGCAAATGATTTATCAACTGTTGGACATCCACTTAGTGATAAGATGCAAGTGACCACTATTCTTAATGGCTTACTAGATTTATGGAATCATGTGGTTACTTATTTGACCTATGGAGGAAAAGACTTAACTATGATCACATTACCAACATTATTGACACTTGAGGAGGAACAAAAGAATAGAAAGAGAAAAGAGACTGATAGTGGAAAATTGTTGATCGCTGATGCATCTGGATCAAAACTGGAAGTGCAACACAAGAAACAAAGGAATTGGAAGAAAAATGGAAAGCAACGGTTCAAATTCAGAAAGTTCAACAAAAAAAGCAAATGGTGTGTTTCACCTGTGGACAAAAAGGGCATTTCAAAGCAAAGTGTTCGAACAAGCAAGAGGGAAACAAAAGGAGGCAGTTATGACTATTTCTGAAGTGACGCTACTTGAAGATTCAAAAGAACAATGGTGGATCGACTCTGGTGCAACTAGACACATTGCAAGGGACAAAGGGAGATTCTCAGAAATCAATGAAAAGGACTAGGTGAGCATCGCATTTACATGGGAAATAAAACATAGTGTGATGTCCTAGGAGAAGGAACTTGCAAAGTGAAGTGTGAGATGTCAGTCTTGAT
This sequence comes from Ilex paraguariensis, assembly GCA_963454935.2. NCBI lineage: Eukaryota > Viridiplantae > Streptophyta > Magnoliopsida > Aquifoliales > Aquifoliaceae > Ilex > Ilex paraguariensis. The sequence continues at coordinate 29,713 of CAUOFW020000181.1, read as the reverse complement.
TCTTAAGAATGTGTTGTATGCACCCAATGTTAGAAGGAACCTTATATCAGTATCTGTATTGGATAAAAGAGGTTATGATGTAAGTTTCAAGTTAGGATTTGTTTACATCTGAAAGGATGATGATGTCATTGTAAAGGGTTCAAGGGTTGATGCTATGTACCTTATCCACAGTAATAAAATATCTTATTCTGATTACATGAATGTTTCAACTAGTGAAAATAATTTCTATCTATGACATTTAAGATTGGGTCACATCAATAAGGACAAGATGCTCAAAATGAGTAGATTGGGCCTTATACCTCAAATGAATACAGTAGACTTTGATATTTGTGAGTCATTCATTAAAGGAAAAATGACTAGAATATCTTTCAACAAACATTGAAAGTCTTTGGATTTATTGAAGGTTGTCCATTCGGGCATATGTGGACCTTTAAGAACAAAAAACTCATAGAGGAATGAAATATTTTATAACCTTTACTGATGATTATTCAAGGTTTGGTCATATCTAATTAATCAAACATAAGTCTAGTGTACTTGATTGATTCAAAGAATAAAAAAAGGAAGTAGAAACACAATTGGGTAGACCAATTAAAGCCTTTAATAATGATAGGGGTGGTGAATATGAAGCTTTTGACGAATTCTACAAAGAGAATGGCATACAACATTCATATACCATGCCATACACACATGAACAAAATGACACTGCAGAAAGACGTAATAGAATTCTATTGGATATGACAAGTTCAATGATGGCTTATGCTGATCTCTTCGTCCATTTTTGGGGAGAAGCCTTGTCTACTGCAACTTATATTTTAAATAGAGTCAAGACAAAGGCTAAACCTCAACCTCCTTATGAATATTGGACTGGAACAAAACCCGACATATCTAATTTTAAGGTTTGGGGGTGTAAGGCATATGTACTTATTCCAAAGCGTCTCAGGAATAAGTTAGGAACAAAGACGTGAGAATGCAAGTTTATAGGATATGTTGAGAATGGAAGTGGATAAAAATTCTTCCATTCAGATAAAAGATTTATTGAAAGTATGGATATTATTTCATTGAGTCTACCAATCAAATAACTCCCATTTATCAGGTCAAATGGTTAGATGATGATGTTACGAGTCCTATTGATAACATTATTGATCAGGAAATGATAGATGACCAAGGTGAACAAGGTTCACAGGCCAAGAAAAGTGGGAGTAAAAGGAAGAGGGTACCATCTCAAAAATTAAAGGATCATTTCAATTTTAATCTAGATGAAAACATAATATTAGAAGATGATCCTAAGGACTTTATGGAGGCAGTCAATAGTAGTGATGCAGATTAATGGCTTCAAGCTATGAAAGAAGAGCTTAATTCAATTAACAAAAATGATGTATGAGATTTAGTAGATCTTTGCAAAGAGAGGAAAGCCATTGTTTGCAAATGGGTCCTTAAAAATAAATTGAAAGTAGATGGGTCTCTAGATAAGTATAAAGCAAGATTGGTTGCTAAAGGATTTACTCAATAACCTGGAATAGACTTTGTGGATACATATTCTCCTGCTGCTAAGTTTACTTCAATATGGATACTCATGTCAATTGTAGCTTAAGATGGATCTTGAGTTATGTTAGTTAGATGTGAAAACAACCTTCCTTAATAGAGAATTAAAAGAAGACATCTATATGTTTCAACTTGATGGTTTTCAGGTTAAAGGACATGAACACAAAGTCTGTAAATTGAAAAGGTCTTTGTATGGACTCAAAAAATCCTCTAGATAATGATATTTAAAGTTCCACCAGGCAATCCTTGAAATAGGATTTGAAGTTGGTGCTTTAGACCATTGTGTATATATTTGGACACACCATGATAAACTAACAATTTTTTCACTCTACGTAGATGATATTTTATTGGCAGGGAATTGTCCAAATATGATCAAAGAAACCAAAGTGTACCTGGGATCCAAATTCGAAATAAAGGACATGGGCGAGGCTAATTATGTCTTGGGAATTAGAATCTCTAGAAATAGAAATTCTAGACTTTTATATTTGGATTAAGAAAAGTATCTGAAAAAGATACTCAAGAGATTCAGTACGAATAAGAGTAAGCTGTTGAGCACTCCTATCTGCATGGGTCAAAGGCTAAGTAAAGGTATGTGCCCTAGTTCAAATGAGGAAATATTTGAAATGAGTAAGGTCCCCTACGCCCAAGCATCGGTAGTCTCATGTATGCTATGACAAATACAAGGCCCGACATTTGTTGTGTGGTAGGATTAGTAAGTAGATATCAATCCAATCTAGAAAAGACACATTGGCAAGCATGTATGAAATTGTGTTTTGGATTAAACAATCTGGAAATTATTGGATATACGGATGTAGACTTTGCAGGTGATGTAGATGGCAAAAAATTTACAAGTGACCATATATTCTTATTTGGTGGAACAACTGTTTCTTGGCTAAGTAAGAAGCAGGGTTGTGTTACAAAGTACACAATGGAAGCTGAATACATAGTGTGCAGTACAACGATAAGTAATGCTGTTTGGATTGAATGCTTTGTTGATAGTTTAAAGTTAGGTATACCTAGTAGGCCAGTCAATGTGTTTTGTGACAATAAGTCTGCTATCTCTTTAATAAAAAGTAGAGCTAATAGCTCTAAAGAAAAATACATTGATGTAATTTTCCACTATATTCAAGTTATAGTGGAGAGAGGTGAAATAAAAATCAACTATATACACTCGGGAGAGATGGTGGCCGACCCTATGACCAAGGGGTTGACTTTGGAAAAATTCAAAGAGCATGTAACTACAATTGGTTTAAGAAACACTTAGGTATTGTAGTATTACATAGTGAAGGGCATCTTTAGAGAAATTTTGGGGATGCCTAAAATTTATAGAAAGATGCAACTCTACCTGATTGGGGATATGAATTGGTCAGATTAAAGGTAGAGGACACCAGCAGACATTCCAGGGCTATCACATGCTCATGAGTGTAAAGTCCACTTTGAGGCATCATGAGATCTCTGCATAGTCACCTAAGGTGCATGGTGTATTAAGTCGTTGATAAGGTGTATTGAGGAAAGCCTCTGCATGGGCTTTAGAGGAACTACTTGATCGAAATTTCTGGCACAGGTCGACACATTGATTAAATTTGTGTTTGGCTGAAGTCGTCAATAATACTGAGGGTGTGGACCTTATGATCCCTAGTATGGAGCATTGATGCCAATCACTTAGTTATAGAGTGAATCGAAGTGACCTAGAGTATGCTATTGTCAAGGATAACATATGTGGAAGGGTGCGGTCAGACTCGATGACAAAAACGTGCGCACATAAGTCCATTGCCATGTTCTGATGTTAATCTGTAAATGGTTATGGATAAAAATTTGGTGAAAATAAAAGTTTTGGTACCAAAGGTAAACACCAACTTGAAAAACTCTTGAGTCATGTTCATGTACATTCAAGTTGGAGCTATAAACCGGTGAACTCACAGACATTAACTGGTGGTGTTTTCCTGTGTACTGATTGGAGAGGAAGTGGTTGACGGCGGTTACAATAAGCAACGGCTATAATCGTTGGTGGTGGTTTGGATCAACAACAGACACAATCTTTGTCAAAGGTTGTTCCTCCTGTTTAAATGGTTACATTGGTAACCATTGGAAGTCTATAAATACATCTTTGATCATAGAAGACATCATCTCAAATACTCATAAAAACTTTTGGTCAAATCATTGAATCGGCATATTTGATTTCTCTCCGAGTGCACGTGATCTACAGTTTAACGATATTTTGCCACTGCTTGCATTACCTCTAGATCCATCAGAGTCAACATCCTATTAGCTTTTGGTGGGGATTCCCGTTTGATTATAGCCAACATCCTTAACCGAGTGCCTTCTTAGTCATTTTCCACTACCCCCTATGAGCAAAATCCCAATTTGGAGCATTTGTACCCATGGGGGTCAACAAGTTATATTCATATCACTTCTCTTAATTTTGGGAAACTAGGCCCTAGATATAACAAGAAAATCTTTATAAGATAGTTTAAAAGCTCAAAAGGCTATGTGATGTGTGGGGAACATCCTAATGGAGGAATGACTAAAGTAGAGTCACGAGATGTTAATTTCATTGAGAATGAATATCCAAACATAAGTGAAGCTAAGCAGAATCTTGAGTTTTATGAAATGGAGGAACTTGAGAGTTTCATAATTCCTCTCGCCGAGGATGGGGAAGTATTAGCTCATGCTATAATAGCCAAGGAGAGTAGGAGAGATCTTCCACCAAGTAGGAGTATATCACATGTGCCTTAAGATTCTCAGGTTCGTAGGAGTGACTATGGACTTATCCCTCGTCATTGTTTTGAGATTGAGGGGGAGACTTTTATATGTATTCCACTGGAGCCAGATGAGACAACTCCATATAAATAAGGACTTACTTCACCTACTTGTGCAAAATGGATGACTGCTATGAAGGATGAAATGAGCTCAATGGTCAATAATCAAGTTTAGGAGTTTGTTGATCTTCCGCTTGGGCGTAAGACCATTGGTAATAAATGAGCCTTAAAGATTAAGTCTAAGAAAAAATAGATCAATTGACAAGCATAAGGCCTAACTTGTAGCGAAAGTATATGTCTAAAATAAAGGTATAGACTATGAAGATACATTCTCCCTAGTGATGAGGTTTGCCTCTATTCGCCTCATCCTAGCTATTGTTGCATAGATGGATTTGGAATTATTCCAAATGGATTTTAAAAATACATTTCTCAATGAAGAACTATATGAGGAGATCTATATAACTCAACCAAAGGGTTTTGAAGTCAAGGGGCAAGAGTGCAAAGTTTGCCACCTTAAATGTTCCATTTATGGTCTTAGTGATGTAGATTGGGTTAGCAATAGGGATGAAAGTAAGTCTACTTCTTGCTATGCATTTTTGCTTGGAGGATGAGGTATTTTACAATATAGTAAGAAAAAATCATGCATTGCTCTGTCTACTATGGAGTCAGATAATGTTGTCTGTTCATTAGCAATACAAAAGACAATTTGGTTGAGGAGATTCTTACAACATCTAGACATCACACTACATTGACATGATGGTGAGCTGATTCATTATGATAACATGGCTACTTCAGCAAATGCGAAGGATCCCAAGTATCATGGAAGAACCAAACACATTAACATTCATTTTCACTTCATTTGTGGTATGATTGCTCAAAGGCAGGTGGTCTTAAAACAAATCTCTACTGATAAGATATTGCCTCATCCTTTCACTAAGCCTATTCCTAGAGATGTTTTCCTCTCCTACGTTAAGGATTTGGGTCTTTGTAGGATTTGATGTGCTTAGCCACTTATTGACATTAATAATAATATTTCATTCCTTTTTTATATTTTGTTTTTCTAGGGAATGATTGATTGATTAGCATGCATTTATATCTTGAGATGTTATTAGGCTTATGATTGGCTTACTCTCAAGAGCGATCGCCTTGACATAATTAAAGTTGTAAGCAAGAGGTATAGATAGCCTTTGATATTAAAAATGTCACCTTAATGTGATTAGGCTTGGACATTTGCAAAGGTTAACATGAAGAGTTTCCACTGCTTCAAGTAGATTGAATAGAGTCGAATATGAGACTTAAGGGTTGAGAAAATGAATGGGCTGTAGAACTTAGGTTAGGCGCATTGATAGCGACTAGACTTTGATTTGTACGTCATATTTTATAATATGACATGCCCAATTTGAGTGGGAGCTTTGCCGTAGCATACATGTTATGCAATATGTGATTTTGGCATCCATTATAAAAGAGTGACGTAATGGATCCTCACTTAGTCACTATAGTGAGCTCTTTGGATCAAAATATTAACAATGATCATTTTTGTGCCCTTATGGACCTAGAACTACATCATGAAGATGATGCTGAATGTCACTACTTTAGCATGTATTCCAAGGACCATGGATGATATGGTCTCACGGGGCATGTTTGGGAAAATGATTGAGTCTAGTTGGATTGGCGTGAGGATCTAGCGAAGGCTGCTTCATATCACACTATTGTTTTGTGACTCATAGCCTAGGCATTTATGTCGGTCTATAGTTTGGATGTAATTAAGAGTACACTACACATTTAAGGGGTTTATGCACTAATTGGAGTAGAGGCTTGAGAGGGATTAGCGGTACCAAATCCAATGTAGCAAGCAAGTCTAGAGTGTAGATGAGATACTTATGAGTGATGTGCTATGTTGGTTAGATGATGACTTGATATAGCACCCCTGGTTTTCTTACTTGTTCTCGTCTGGTCGCACTTTCCATTTCTTCTATCAGGAGATGAGTAAATAAAGAGATTTGTAGAAATGCATGAGAGAGAGAGAGAGAGAGAGAGAGAGAGAGAGAGAGAGAACACATATGGATAAGTGGGAAATGTTAGAAATTGAATCGAGTCCTTGAGTTAGGACTCGTTTTATAACTCATGGGGCATCCAAATGGGTAATGAGTAGTTGGATTATAGCAAGAGTCCATCTAATTTATCCAACATAGAAGTTGGATTGGCTTGGGAGTTAGAGTCGTATGGGGATTTGACTCAATCTCACATACAATATATTTATAAAATATTCCTTTTTCTCTCTTGAGATTCTCTCTCTTCAAGAAGCTCTCTCTAGGGTTATCATTTAAGTCCCTAGGATTTGGATGATGGAAATTAGGGGTAACAATTGAGTTGTGTCGTGTCGTGTCGTGTCATGTCAAGTTTAGGTTCAAGACACATCAACCCAAACATGATCTGTGAGTTAAACAGTTTGGGTATTCTAGACACGAACACGACCTGATTAAAAAAAAAAAGACTAACCCAACACAACCCATGACCCGAGATATACACAGGTTGTGTCCAGGTAAACAAGACCCACTTGCCTAACATGACCTAACTTGACACGACCAAACCCGTAAAATTAAATCTATTAAACCTGTACCAACAAAAAAATAAAGCATTAAAACATTACAAAGCATTACAAATTTCCCAAAACAATACAAATATCCAAAGCATTACAAATCCCAAGACAAATATCCAAAGCTCCATAACATTACAAATCCATATCAGGGGCAACACGGGATGTATTCTCAATATTGACATCCATAGTCGGTTGAGAATTAGACGCATTCTCCATTTTCCTGCCAAGATTACTTGACAATTAGTACAATAAAACATAAGAAAGCCCAAGGCATAAACATCAATCCATCATAATTATTGCACAAAAAAATAATAACTATGCAGGTAAATTTAATGGGCATTCTGCCTTCCTACCCGATTTAATTGAAAGACTAAAAAATCTTCCTCTTTCCTGTCCAATTTTTTTCGGTTAACCGATCAATAGAGTTGGATAGGGTCGGAGTAGGGTAGAAAATTATGGGTAATCAAAAATTTGAACATCCCTAGTCTCGTTGGTCGTCTGGTGATGGTCCGTGAGGGCCTACAAAGGGGAGAGGGAGGTGGTGGTGACGAGTGAGGGAGGCAAGGTAACCAGTTAGCCCAGGATTAGGAAGGAGACAAATCGCTAGGAGGAGGATAAAGAGGATAGAGAAAGAGTAAATGTGAGTTCTGAGATGTGAAATGAATTTAGGGTTAAGGATCCAACAACTAAGTGTATTTATATAGTGCCGAGTGATTCAGGTTGAAAAACAGATTAAATGGGTTTGTGTCAACCTGATTAGATACACGGGTTAATTCTAGGTTGAGTGGGTTAAACCTGAACACGATCCATTAACACTTCGTGTTGGTGGATCGTGTCATACCCGAGTTTGTGTCAAAAAATAGTTACCCCAAAGCCATTTATTCGTGTTGCTATCGTGTCAAATTATTGCGTCGTGTTCAAAATTGCCAACCATAATAAAAATCAAATGTATGACTCTAGTAATTGTTAGACCAAAAGCAATTTTTTAGTGCAAAAAATAGAATTTTTGGTCAATTTTGAGCCTAAATTAAAGTGGGACCCATTAGTTATTTCGAATAAATTTTTGTGGGTTCATATTCTACTCCGTGAGGAGTATAACGTGGAATATTCATTTGCTCAAATCGAGTAAGAAATGAATGAGAAAATAAGCTCCAAAGTGACCCTTTTGAAGAGTGAAAATAAAGGATGTGCAATGTGGGATTTGACACCAATCCCACATTGGTTGAGTAAGAAATTCAACATGGACATATATAGCTCAAGTTTGTTTTATGGGATGGGCCCCAAGGGATACCACAATTTTATGAGCAGAGCGAGCACCTACATGCCGTTGGGTCTACCACACACGCGCGCATGCCCTGCCGGCCCGCCTCGCCACGACCTGACCCGGCCGAGCCTGGCTCGGGTGTGGGTGTGCTTTAGACCAAGCCCTATCTTTTTAGAGAAAATTTATTTAATTAATTGGGCATGAATTTCTTAACCCGAAATTAATTACGGTATCCATTGGATAATTCGGATTTGCTCCAGTCTGAACCCGTTGGATAGTATTTGCTCCAGTTCGTTTTCAAGATGTGACTGTTTATGAAAAACAGTTTATTCAAGGTGTCCGCTGGTTGGGTCGATTTTTGTTTCTGGGTTGTGTCCTTTAGTGAGGTGCCTGTTCGGATAGTCACCAGACTATCTATAAATACCCAGTGCATGCATTCATTTTATTCATTCAATTTATCAGTCCATTAAGGCATTAAACAGTCTGCATTAAGGCATTTAAGACAGTACGTTTAGAGAGTACACAACACAAGTTTTGGTTCGCTGTACGAATAGATTGAAGTGCTACTTCTGTTCGTGGAAGATCATTGTATCTTGGGAGGCAGGCGCTCGGATTCCATAAGCACCGTGTGTGGGGGCGAAATCTGTCTTAAGGACATAGTGTCAAACACTAGCCTTGATCTACAACGAGTTCAATAATAGTTCCTGTTCTGCAACTGGGTTAGTTTTTATATTAATTTGGCATAGAGTTACGTGTATCTGTTTGTTGTAACTCTTTCGTATTTCATAAGTCTATTGTAATTTTTTCGGTTCTGTGTAACTGTTTACTGTGACTGTTTTGATTTGTGTTACGATTCTACAGTTCACATTTACTATTTTTTTAAGTTACATGATATCAGAAATATCAATAAGGGATTTAACAATTTTGGAACACTACAAACAACAATCTTAAGACAGAGTTCCATTAGTTTAATTACTTGTTGTGTTTCTGATACATGTTTTAGTATTCAAAATATTGCAAATTGTTAAAAACTTGTTTTGTTTACAATCTGTAATATTTTGAGATTGGAAAATTTCTGGAATTTTTTTTTTATGTTTTGTTTTTGTGTTTAAAGTCAAACAGTGACTATGTTTTAAACAGTTACATCAATCAGTGACTTTGTTTCTGTGTATGTTGTAAACAGTTACACCAAACAGGGACACCATACAGAAATGTTAAACCAGTAACTTCGAAACAGTAACATAAAACAGTGACATTGTTTCAGTTTTAATAAACTTACTATTTTTCTACTTTTGAATATTCTTTGTTTATTAGAAATGGCTGAAAATGATAATACTGATTCTGTGACTACAAATCATGTTGTGCTTGTAATGCCTATTTCTGTTCCTATTCATGTGTCTCATGGGGAGAAACCTGAAAAGTTCAATGGGAATGATTTCAAGAGATGACAATAGAAAATGCTATTCTATCTCACTACATTAAATCTTGCAAAGTTTGTTCGTGAGGATGCTCCTGTTTGTAATGAGAATGAGATTGACCGTCAAGTTGTTGTTGTGGTGGATGCATGAAAGCACTATGATTTTCTATGCAAAAACTATATCCTCAATGGATTGGATAACACATTATATAATGTGTATAGTCCAATCAAGATGGCTAAAGAGCTGTGGGAATTCTTGGATAAAAAATAGAAGACGGAGGATGCCAGAATGAAGATATTCGTTGTGGGCAGATTCCTTGATTACAAAATGATGGATTCCAAGACTATCATAAGTCAAGTTCAAGATCTTCAAGTGATCCTACATGAAATTCATGCCAAAGGGATGATACTTAGTGAATCTTTTCAAGTGGCTGCAATTATTGAGAAATTACTACCAAATTGGAAGGATTTCAAAAATTATTTGAAGCATAAACGAAAAGAAATGAAACTTGAAGACTTGATCATGAGATTCAGGATCGAGGAGGATAATAGAGTCTTTGAAAAGAAATTTGGCAACCATTTCATGGAGTCAAAGGCACATGTGATTGAAGAGGGACATAAAACCAACAAGAAAATGAAGTATGTTGGCTAACAAAGGGTCAAGGGTGGTGATTCCAAAAGGTTCTTGCTTTGTGTGCAATAAACCGGGACATCGTGCAAAGGATTGTCGCAACCGTAAAGCACAAGGGAACCACAAAAGGAAGGCTGCCCAAGCTAATATAACCGAGGTAGAAAAACTTTCTGAAAATGTTTTTAACATTAGTTTTTCTGCTGTAGTATCCGAAGTGAACTTGGTGGGAAATACCAAAGAATGGCGGGTGGACACTGGGGCCACTAGACATATATGTTTGGATAAAAAGATGTTCTCTTCATATGAAGCAATTAATGATGGAAAACAACTCTACAAGGGAAAATTCCTCTACTTCCAAAGTTGAAGGCAAAGGAAAGGTTAAATTGAAGATGACTTCCGGAAAAGAACTTACTCTTAATAATGTGTTACATGTTCCAGAAATTCGAAAGAATCTTGTGTCTAGATCATTGTTGAGTAAGAAGGGTTTTAGGTTGGTTTTTGAGTCTGACAAATTTGTACTCACCAAGAGTGAGATTTATGTAGGTAAGGGATATATGAGCGATGGGCTGTTTAAGATGAATGTAATGATAATTGTATCTGATTTTAATAAAAAGAACACATCTTCTGCTTATATGCTTGAGTCCTCTAATATATGGCATGGTAGATTAGGACATGTTAATTTTGATACTTTGCGTAAATTAATGAATTTAGAATTGTTGCCTAAATTCAATATTGATGCAAATCATAAATGTGAGGCATGTGTTGAATCAAAATTAACTAGAGCATCATTTCATAATATTGAAAGAAGTATTGAGCCTCTAAAATTAATTCATAGTGATACATGTGATTTGAACTATGTTCAAACTAGAGGTGAAAAGAAATGCTTTGTTACGTTTATTGATGATTGTACAAGATATTGCTATGTATATTTGCTAAGGAGTAAAGATGAAGCATTGGAAAAATTTATGCACTATAAGAATGAGGTTGAGAATCAACTTGGCAAAAAGATTAAGGCAATAAGAAGTGATTGAGGTGGTGAATATTATGCACCTTTTGATCGGTTTTGTCAAGAACATGGTATTATTCACCAAACTTCTGTGCCTTTTACACCTCAGCAAAATGGAATTGCTGAATGTAAAAATAGAACTTTAAAAGAGATGATGAATGGCATGTTGATAAGTTTAGGATTACCTCAGAACTTGTGGGGGGAAGCTTTGCTTTCAACAAATTATATTTTAAATAGACTATCCCATAAGAAGTTAGACAAAACCCCTTATGAATTATGGAAATGAAGGAGACCTTCCTATAAATATTTAAAAATGTGGGGGTGCTTGACTAAGGTGATGGTTCCTATTCCTAAAAGGATTAAAATAGTATCTAAGACTATTGATTGTATATTTATTGGCTATACAATAAATAACAATACATATCGTTTTCTTGTGCATAAATCTGATATTCCTGATATACATGTCAATACAATCATTGAATCAAGAAATGCATCATTCTTTGAAAATGTCTTTCCAAATAAAAATGCATGTAATGAGAGTTCTCTTAAATGAACTCTTGATACTACGACTAATAATATGGACAATGAGTCTATAAATGAAAAAAATGAAGAGGCACTTAGACGTAGTAGAAGGGCAAGGACTTTCAAGTCTTATGATCCTGATTTTCTAATATATTTGTTAGAAAATGAGCCTCAAAGCTTCAATGAAGCAATGTCTACTCCTGAAGCACCTATGTGGAAAGAAGATGTAAATAGTGAAATTGAATCCATCATGCAAAATCACACTTGGGAGTTGGTAGATCTTCCTCCAGGGAGTAAGCCATTGGGATGTAAATGGATTTTCAAGAGGAAAATGAAAATTGATGGATCAATTGATAAGTACAAGGCTAGACTTGTAGCTAAAGGTTACAAACAAAAAGAAGGTCTTGATTACTTTGATACATATTCTCCCGTTACAAGAATAACATCTATTCGTATGCTCATAGCTATTGCAGCATTGCATAATCTTGAGATACACCAAATAGATGTGAAAACAACTTTCCTAAAAGGTGACTTAAATAAGAAAATTTATATAGATCAACCCGAAGGGTTTGTTTCTCCGGGACAAGAGAAGAAGGTGTGTAGACTTGTTAAATCACTTTATGGTTTAAAGCAAGCACCAAAACAATGGCATGAGAAATTTGACAAGGTTGTGATGTCAAATGGTTTCACAATTAATGAATGTGATAAATGTGTCTATGTCAAAGACACAAATAATGGATATGTCATTGTTTGCCTATATGTGGATGATATGCTCATTTTAGGTAGTAATAATAATATTATTACAACTACCAAGAAAATATTGTCCAGTAAGTTTGACATGAAGGATTTGGGTGTTGCAGATGTTATACTAGAAATTAAAATTTCTAGAACATCTGATGGACTTATATTATCTCAATCCCATTATATTGAGAAAATACTTAAGAAGTTCGATAAAAATGAAAGTAGTATTGCTAGAACACCAGTGAATATAAATCTTCATTTGTCTAAAAATACTGGTCAAAGCATATCACAATTGAAATACTCTCGTATCATTGGTAGTCTAATGTATGTCATGAACTGCACTAGACTGGATATAGCATACTCAATTAGTAAATTGAGTAGATATACAAGTAATCCAGGAGTAGACCATTGGAAGGCAATTATCAAGGTTTTTAGATACTTAAGATATACCTTGAATTTTGGGCTGTACTATACAAGATATCCACCTATACTTGAAGGGTATAGTGATGCAAATTGGATATTTGATATGAAGGATACAAAATCCACAAGTGTTTTTACACTTGGTGGTGTAGCTGTATCTTGGAAATCCTCTAAACAAACGTGTATTACTAGATCCACAATGGAATCTGAATTTATTGCTTTAGATAAAGCAGGAGAGGAAGCTGAGTGGCTTCGCCAATTTCTAGAGGATATTCCAATATGGCCTAAACCTGTGCCAACAATTTGTATACATTGCGATAGTCAATCTGCAATTGGTAGGGTACAGAGTGACATGTATAATGGTAAGTATAGACATATACATCATAGACAGAATACTGTTGGGCAATTGCTCTCAAATGAGATTATTTTCATTGATTATATAAAGTCAAAGGATAATCTAGCGGATCCGCTTACTAAAGGTTTGATGAGAGAGCAAGTAAATTGCACATCGAGGGGAATGAGATTAAAGCCTATGACACAAGAATCACCTTAATGGCAACCCAACCTAGTTGACTGGAGATCCCAAGATCTAGGTTCAAAGGGACAACCGAATTATGAGTGATTCAAAAGAAGCACTAAGGAGAAAATCTTTCCTACCTATTCCTATGATAAACTAGTGTTGCCTGCAGAGATTATTAGGGTAAGCTATGCTTTCAATGACTTTTATACCTTGGGAAATCCAAGTGGGATATTATAGGATATTCCTAATAGGAGTCACCTATATGGATGTGAAGGGGCCGCTTCTATGAGAATTTGTAAAAGCTGAATTCTCTAAAGCACTCATGAAAACCAGGAGTTGTTCAGGGCCAAAATGAACACAATCATGAGAACCAATTGTGTTAGGAAAGAGACTGTATGAAGTCTATTCGATTTGATTTATCAAATAGCTGAATAGTTCAAGATTTAGCAGTAAGTCCGATAGGCTTTCACTAGGGAAGGTTCAAGGCCAAAAGCTACCTATGTCGATGCACGATCTTTCCAAAGATGTACTCTCTATAGTGTGTCAGCATTATCATTTGCATACTAACAGCCAATTTTTCATTCATGTGGGGGATTGTTAGACCAAAAACAGTTTTGTAGTGTAAAAAACAGAGTTTTTGGTCAACTTTGAGCCTAAATTAAACCCCCAAATGCATTTTCCACCTCCTAGGGAAACCATATCTCAATTGATCTTTTGGTGAGGTCAATGCGGGATTATTTTCAACCCACTCGTAGCACCACTCCCTCATTCATTCTTTTATCGGTCCAAGCTCATGCCTTCCTAGTTAAACCGGGAATGTTATAACTACTTCCTCAATTCCATGAAATTGAAAGAGAGAATCCTTATTTGCACATTAAGGAATTTGAGAAAATAGTTGCAACTTTCCTCACTAATCATGCCATGAAAGACATAACTCGCCTAAAATTGTTTCCTTTTTCCCTTAAAGACAAAGCCAAAATGTGGTTGAATTCCTTGAAGCCTCGATACACAATTTCTTGGGCATAAATACTTTTTGAGTTTTTGAATAAATTCTTTCCGGTGCCCAAGACCACCACTCTTAAAAAGCAAATCCAAATTTTTTTGAAAAAGCCCAATGAACAATTTTATCAATGTTGGGTTTGCTACAAGGAATTAATAAATTCCATTCCACGTCATGGTTTTGAATCATGACAATTGGTAAGTTTCTTCTACAAAGAGATTACACTAGGTCATCGACAGTTCATAGACATGATGTGCAATGAGGAGTTTTTAAACAAGGATCCCGATGAGGCCCTAGATTATTTCAATACATTGGCACAAAATGCACAATCTTGGGATATTACGAATCCCACCGATGTACCGAGGTCCTCTCTGGGTAGCAATCAACCAAGCGAGGGAGGGATGTATGATTTAAGGGATCGGGAAGACTTGCTTTCCAAAATCATCAAGTTGTCTCAGAAAGTGGAGAGTCTTGAGGTCAATAGGAGACATGAGATGTCAAACATTTCAAAGACTGAGGAGTTTTGCTCTATTTGTGAGAGTGTTGAGCATTCCATCTCGGAATGCCCCAACATTTCGACACTTAAAGAGGTGTAACACTAGCAAGTCAATGCCTTGAATTAAAGTAGGCAATCATTCTCACCACACTCTTATACAAACAATTCAGGTTGGAGTAATCACCCAAACTTCAGTTTGAAGAATGAGAATCCCACTCCTCACGGGTCTAGTTCATATTCACCTCCTATGCTCCCAAGCAAAACCAATACCATGGTCAAGGTCCTTTGTCTAGCTCCCAATACCCCTGGTCCAATCCACAAGGGTTTTCACAAAACTCACCTGCACAAAGTTTTGGTCAACAAGGACCATTTAACCCACCCACCTACCAACCACCTCATAAAAGAAATTTGGAGGATGTGGTGCATTGCTTGTTTTTTTCTATTGTAGTATATCCTAACTTCTGAACATCATCTCTCAATGCATATAGTCTATGTGTGGAGGGGAGTGTCACTTTCCCTTAGAATGATGTCAAAAGAAAGGGCAACGGAATAATGGAATGAAATGTGTGTGTGTGTGTGAACAAAAATGCTTCCCAAGCGTAAGAAAACTTTTGTGTTTCATGTTTTAATTGGAACCGTATTCCAAGGTCGTCTCCTTAGGGAAGGAGTTAAATCGTGTAGAAGGTAATTTTGGTGAAAGAAAAGTGTAAAATCTTTTGTTGTTTGAAGTTGGTTTGTGATTTGTGTTGTGATGAAATTGAAATGGGAAACAAGTGTTAGCTAATTCGAAGGGTTCATTCCAATGGGAATGTTAAGTTAACTTGAAACCTTCCTCCAATGGTGCATAAATGAACGATTGATTTGTAGGAAGCGAGGGATGAGATGGAAGTGAGGATCTAAGCATAACATGTGACAATTCTACGGGATATCAAAGACTCACATCATGTCCTCACTCAACCTAATAAAACCGAACCATTGTACACCGAGGGAGGAAAAAAGATGAGTTGAAATGGCATACCCAAGAGGATGTCTCCCTTGGATTAGCCAACTTAAAGACTTAGCTACTCATGCTTAAGGTAAAAACAACAATGTAATGAGAAGACATTATGAAGAAATGAAGATTGGAGCTAAAGCATAAATGAAATACACAAATATAACTTTCGGATAATTATACATGTCCATCACCTCTTACTAAAAATTGGATGAGAAACTAATCACTCTTCATGGCTTTGGTAAAACTAGAAAAATGAGTGATGCTCATCCCTTAAAGTAGAGGAGTTACAAGGTAAAACATATTACACATGGAGCCAGTCTTCAATAAAGAATGAGTGAATCGCGTTCCACCCTTCACGGCTTTGGTAAAGCTCTAGAAAAGTGGAAGAGTTTTACTCCTCTAAGGGAAGAAGGAAGCTCAAAACAATGAAAATAAGAGAAAGTAGTAAATTAAAAGAAAGCAATAATACAAAATTAAAAGAAGCAATATATTAAAAGAAAGCAATAATACAAGAAAAGAAAGCAATAATAAGAAGGCAATAATGACTTTTAGAGGGTGTTCCACTACCAAAAGGTGCTTTTTTCAAGAAAGCAATGATACAAGAAAGCAATAATGACTTTTGGAGGGTTTTTTTACTACCAAAAGATGTTCTTTACAAGAAAGATGATACAAGAAAGCAATAATGACTTTTGAAGGATTTTTCACTACCAAAAGATGCTCTTTACAAGAAAGAAAAGAAAAAAAGATGATCTTTACAAGATCCAAGGGGTAGTATTTATAGGCAAAAAGGGAGGGCTTGAATTACACTTTGATCTCCCTTTGTTTTGAGCTTTTGATAATTGGCACCCTATAGTTTGTAGCTTTAATAATTGTCCTATAGTTTGTAGCTTTGATAATTGGCTCCCCAATAGTTGGTTGCTTTGATGCACAAAACTCTGAAAAGAACAACAACAATGCATTATCCCTAATTCACACACTAACCCTAATTAGACTTATTTTGACTAGTTTAACTTTATTTAACTACACAATTGACCTATTAACTTATGCATTAATTAGGCTTAATCATGCACCAATTCATCCAAAGTCAAACCACCATCAACAATCAAACCGCCGCCGCTTTTAATAACATTCGGACACAAATCACAAAATTGACCAATGCCATAGGGTCATCACAACAAGACAAAGGGAAGTTTCCTACTCAACCTTAAAAAAATCCTAGGGACTAACACGTGATTGAATCATCCGAGCCCACTAAAGAGAGTTGTGAGCAACTCAAGGCGATCACCACCCTTCGGAGTGGCTAACAAATTGATAAGACCATTGTACCAAAAGTCTCACCAAAAGCCACATAGGAAAAAGAGAAAGAGACTAAGGATGACTCTGAGAGGGGTGAGGTGAGTGAGAAAGAAAAAAGTGTTGATGTTAATGTGCATGCTTGTCCCATTTTGGCCCCTTTTACCAATCGTTTGAAGCCACCCATAAAGTAGCTAATTATTTTGACATTATTAAGATGTTCAAGCAGGTTAAGATCAACATCTCGCTCCTCGATGCTATAAAGCAAATCCTTTCATGCACCAAGATCTTGAAAGATTTGTGTACCATGAAAAGGAAGTTGAATGTACACAATAAGGCATTCCTCACTGAGCAAGTGAGCTCAATCTTGAGGACCAACAACCCACTAAAGTTCAAAGACCCCGACTGCCCAACCATTGCCATTACAATAGGAAATTACTGGGTGGAGCAAACACTTTTTGATTTGGGGGCAAGTGTTAATCTCCTACCCTATTTGGTGTACCAACAACTCCAACTTGAAGAGTTGAAGCCAACTTCAATCACTCTTCAATTGATAGATCGAAGCATTAAAACACCGAGGTGAGTAGTTGAGGATGTCTTAGTTCAAGTTGATAATTTCTATTTTTTTGTTGATTTTATTGTACTTGATACTTATCCAGTTGTTAACCCTAGCTCACAAATTCCTGTCATACTAGGTAGACCTTTTCTTGCTACATCTAATGTCGTGATTAATTGCAGGAACAGTCTAATGAAGCTTGCATTCATGAATATGACAATGAACCTCAATGTATTCAATTTGTGCAAACAACCGAGAGATGATGAGGAAGTGCATGAAGTCAATAGGATTGATACATTGGTGGAGAATCACTTGGAGCTATTGAGCAAGTTAAAATTGGGGGAGGAGGAGATTATTGATCAAGAGGAGCTGGAAAGTTTACAAGGGGTAGAAAAATGGACCCTTACATTTGAGAAGCTTCCACATCAAGAGAAGAGAATTTTTCCATTCACTGTACAAACTCCGATGGAGAGTGTGTATCAACTATCGAAAACTCAACTCTTGTACAAGAAAGGATCACTTCCCTTTGCCATTCCTCGACCAAGTATTGGAGAGAGTAGTCGGACACTTGTTCTATTGTTTCTTGGATGGCTACTCCAGCTACAATCAAATTGAGATCGTTTTGGAAGACTAAGGGAAGACTATATTCACATGTCCCTTTGGCACCTTCGCATATCGTCGAATAACTTTTGGGTTGTGTAATGCCCCAGGAACTTTTCAAATATGTGTGATGGGAATCTGTAGCTATATGGTGGTGAAAATTGTGGAAGTCTTTCATGGATGATTTTTTCGTATTTGGGGATTCATTTGAGAGGTTTGTTTGGAGAACTTGGAAAAAGTACTTGAGAGATGTGAGCAGAAGAATTATGTATGCTTTTATACCCTTTTATACTTGCTTTTGTGGTGGAAATGGGAAGAAATGCAATTAATCAAACAATTAATGCAGTTGCTGTGTGATTGTAGGTAAAATGTTGGTTATAGCTTGAGTTGAGCCCCCATCGTACTGCTCAAAGTTACTAGAGATTGGGGGTGGCTTAGCAGGAGGCTTGGAAGGTGAAGAGATCAAGAAAAAGACAATTTAGGTGAAAACCTTCCAGAAGGTTTGCACACTGGAAAGGCTTTAAGACTCTGCCCTGCCAAAACATTCCGGAAGGTTTGCTTCAACCTTCCAGAAGGTTTTGCATACTAGAGTTAGAACTACCTCAAACCTTCCGGAAGGTTTTGCCCACTGAAGTAGAACCTACCGCAAACCTTCTGGAAGGTTTTGCATACTAGAAAGCATTTTCCTCTGCCAAAACCTTCTAGAAGGTTTTCCTTCGATCTTCCAAAAGGTTTTGCTAAAAGTTGTCAAACACCTGAAACTCAAGCTCTGCCACTTGGAGGTCCCACTTATGATTCTCCCACTTGTCCCCTGACATATTCTACATACATCATGCCTCCCTACACCTAAGGTTAGACTTTGGAGGCCAAGACATTAATGAAGAAGAGAGAGAAGGAGGAAGCCTAGGGGTTTGCAGGCTAGGCTTATCCTAGCCAGTCCAAGCCATCAACTCAACCCCCCATTGATGGGAGGCCTACACACATGCTATAGGGCCTCATGGACGAAAATGAAAAAAGTTACACCATTGTAGAGTATTATTCAGCATACAGAGAGAGAAGCTCAAGGAAGAACACATAGTTTTAGAGAGAGAAAGTTTGTATTTTTGAATTTTCTTACCCATTTCACTTGTAGTTTGCTGTAAGCCTCTCGTAATCTTCATTTAAAGCTTTACTGTCATTTATTTCAAATGTATTGCAATTTAGTCATGTATCTTTGAATCTACCATTGTTACATATAAACTTTTCTTCTCAAGCTTTCTAAATGGGTTTTACATGCACTTATCTTTATATTAACCTTTCTTTACATTAATACAAACTTTAATCTCCATTTCATTACCATGTCTCTTTCTACATTGTGCGTCTTTGCATTTAATATGACTAGCTAAGTTTTATGTTGACAAATCTAGGAGAGATTTCTTCTGGGGTATGCTAAATCAACTCTTCTCCATTCTCCCTTGTAGTATAAAGTGTTCGGTTTGACTAGGTTGAGTGCAGATGTGGTTATGAGCCCTTGACACACTGTAGACTTGTCACGAGATATGCTTGAGCCTACACCTCCATTTTTATCCCTCACCTCTTACGAATCAATCGAACACCTAGGCACCATTGGAAGAATATTTTGAGTTGATTTGACATTCCCATCTTTAGATTAGCCAACCTTATTTCCATTACATTTTAATCGAAAACTTCACTCACAAAAACACAAATTCAAAAGATTTTACACTTTTCCATTTTTACAAAATCACCTTCACACGATTCAACTTTCCTTCCCTGAAGAGACGACCTTGGAATACCCAATTTTAAGTAAAATATAACACTCAAAAGTCTCTCTTTGCTTGGAGAGCACTTTTGTACACACACACATTTTCATCCACACACACCTTTTCTCCATTTCTTGCATGATGTCCACGGCAGAGTGACACTCACCTAATCATATAAGCCATATACACATTACCAGAATCATGGTCAGAGATTAGGGTGAACGCCATCAAGCAGACACCTAAGATGGCCCCTTAATTATTTTTAACTTGGGATGATTAGGATAAAAACTAGAATTGGAAGCGATTCGATTATGACTCTTAGGGATTTTCAAAGAAAAGTTTTTCTAAACCAAGTTTTTGTTTTGAAAATATAGTTTGAGTCACAATCAGACCTCTCTTTGAGCAACACCCTTTAGTCCTCAAGAAAGCAAGTTTTTGCATAGTTTTAGGCTTAAAAAACCTGTCGAGACTGTCCTATGCTCGCTAACCTTTGCTAGAGCGGTCTCTTGATGACTTAGGAGAAAGGAGGAAAGATGACAGAAGGCAACACAGAACTTGCTCTAAGAGCTCATTTGAGTGGTCTCTATGATCATTCAAGTGATGCTTGCATTAGTCAGGATTGGAATGTAGTTTTCACTCCAGCGACAATCACCCTATGACCGCCCTCCCACCAATCGAGTGTTGTTCGCGAATCTAAGTTTTCTTATTTATTAAGACTACCTTTTTTCTGGGCCTATAAATAGGGAACACCTTTCTCACATGTAGGGCAAATCTTGAAAAAGCCTTTAGAGAGATTTTTGAAGAAGAAATCTATTTTTTAACCTAGATCTCTAAGAATCGAAAGGCTACCACTAGTGACTATTTCTATCCTCACAACATGGAGTAAGAGAGCTTGTTGGTGAACAAACCCATTTGTGTGTGCATATGGAGAATTGTTGGCGTGCCTATAATCACTCATGGCCTAGAAGAACCGTGCAACAGAGAGGTCCAAGTGAAGTTACATCAGACATCAAAGAGGGAGTTTCAGTGGAAAGACATACTAAGGAAAGAAGCCTCTAGCCATGATTATTGGTTGAGGTATAAGATTCGAGTACTTGTATGTTGACTTGGCGCGTAGTGGATTAGGCTTTGGTGAACCTGAGTGGTTCCCCGTGATTCTTCCCGAATAGGGTTTTTCGCATAAACAAATAATAGCGTCTTTTATTGTTTATTGTTTACACTTGCATTTTTTAACACACACGCACACTATGTATTTGATATTTTAATTGTTTGATATCATATCATCCATAGTTGTGCAAATTGGGATCACCGTGAGATTGATTAAGAGTGAATTAATTGCATATTAATTAAAATAAATCTTCAAGGTTAATTGGGTTGGTGATTTTTGAAAGGAGTTCTCATTGTTGATTTCCATTTCATCATCTGACATAACTACCCCTTCACTAACTGATTACTCTTCATTTAATTTTTTTTAAAAAATTACTTTCTATCACCCCAAATTTTTACAATTATTGGTCGAACTTCTTTACTATTTAAATGGTAGGATAGGAGAAAGAAGATAGTGAAAAAGGTAATGAAAGACCGCAATAGGGGTAACAAAAGATAGTGAGATATAAATTCCGTGCATCGCAAAAAGACGTTACTAGTTGATTTATATTAACTTCACAAGGATGGGAATTGAAAAATGAGGTAAGTACGTGGTTCAGACCTTAATTTTAAAATTGAAGTTAAAATCTTATTTTTACTTTAAAGGAACAAAAACGAAACTATATTACTAAATGAAAAAAGAATAAATTCTTAGAAATAAAGGAAGTCATAATTGGATACATCTTCAATAACATGAAATTGGAACTTAGTAATACAAAGGAAAAAGGATTTGACGAGAAAAAAAACATCGTAAACTAGACAGACGGGGACTACAATTTAAGAGCAGCTATTGCTTCAGGTTTAAAATCAACTCAAAGACCCAACATTCTCCTCACCTCAGCTGGAGTCAGTCTCCAGGTCATGGGTCCTGTGTTCTCACCCTAAAATCAAGAATTTCATATACCTTTTCTAAGTTTAGGATAGTGGCCATCTGGGTCAGACGAGCAAATTTGTCTCTAACAGTTCTTTGTGTCATACTAGAGAAATGGCTTACTAAAGCCCTTGCATCTCGGTCAAGTTGAAGACCTCCAAGTTGACTGAATCGTTTTTGCATCATGATCACTTCAAGCCTTTTTAGAATGAAGTCAATGACCAAATGAAAAAATGAGTCATAATTGTTAGAAGTCATTAGCGACTGGAGCCATGCTACATTGATCTCAACAACATGGAGAAGCCTCTAGACCCATGGATCATTCACCTCATTGTCAGCATATTCGGCTTCAGACAGCTCGTAGCTAATAGTAGCCACACTATCTAATACTGGACGGATTCGGGGCATCACAGTTGCTACAAGTTGCTCCACTCCAACATTTAAGGCTTTCTTAAAATTGTTGCTCATCTCACCCAATTCAGACAAACAGGATTTAACTTTCTCTCTATCCGCTGGTGTAGGGAATACCTGAAACCATAAATTGAGTTGGATCAAAACAAACCCAATAGACCAAATGAATACTTAAAAGATTGGAGGTCTATCACATAACCATGACAAAGAGAATTAGAAAGATAATATAAAAGATTATTCAAAATTTTGCCCAATTTAAAAATAGGAACTGAGCATCAAGGCATTGCAAAGATGAATGGATAAGCATATCAGGGAACCAAAGAACCCACATCAATATGTATATATATAATATATATAAGATCATAAACCTCAATCCCATTCCCACCCGCCTATAAAGTTAATTTCAAAATTTAGTAGCCCACTTTTTTTTTTTTTTTTTCTGTCCAATAAGATAAGATCTATTATCTTTGTGTTCTTTTTTATGACTTTTGTTAGATCTGTAATCCTTTTTGTTAGATTTGTGATGGGTTTTGTTAGATTTAAGGGTCTGTGTTGTGTTAGCTATTGAGAGTTTTTGTTTCGACTTTATGGTGTGTTAGATAAGAGGTTTATAGATGTTGCTTGTTCTGATTTTTTTTTTTTGTGTTAGACTGCAATTTTCTTATGCTACATCTGATTTTCTGTGTTAGATATGCAATATTCTGAATTTTGTAATTTTATGCTATTTGAATATGGTCTTTGTTGAATTTTGTTTATAGTGTAGATATGATTTTTACTGATTTTTGAGTTTATTCCACTTGAATATGGTTTTTACTCTTTAAAAATTGTTGGATAGACTTTTTGCTTGAAAATTACTTAATAAACTTCTTGCCTACTTAGCATACCAAATGATAATCCTTATTGATGAGAAGAATTATGTGGTAATTTTCAATTGGTGACATACAATTTTTTTTTTTTTTATTTTTTGGATTATTTACAATGTTGGATTATGGGCTTGGGCGGGGGGGCGAAGATGGGATGGGGCGAAGATGGAACGGGGGGGGATTACAAGTTTACCCGCTGACGGAGATGGGGATAAAACTATACCCATTAACGGAGGTGGACTAGAGATAGACAGAGTTTTTTTTAAGCGGATTTAGGGATGGAGATTATACCCCCCGCCCCTGCTTCGTTCCACTGCCATAATTAATGTTCACGCAAGCAACTTTAAAAATGCACGGAGCTGAAAAAAGACCAAATATGTGAAGCAACACGGATACATCTCTCCTTGTGCAACATAGTGCAAATAAAATTTTTTTGGTGTACCTGTAGTGACTGCAATCTTATCCAGGCATGATTGTTAAGCATTGATAGATTATGGTAATGCCATAATTCAGTCACGAAGAATTTGTTTTTTGCTATTTGCATCCCAGAGAAAGTATAGTTTTGACCTTCTTGAAGAGATTAGGACATTGAGATGTAGACTTACATATTCTCATATTGAAGTCAACCATCGACTAAGTGATAGTATTTGTGAAGTAGTAGAAAGGAAGAGAAACCAAAGTCTAATGGGCAGATTAATATATTTCTCACATACCCGACCATATATTGCTTATGTAGTGGGTGTGGTCAGTCAATTCATGCATGATCATCGAATTCCAATCTTGAAGCTGTTTATCACATTTTGAGTTATCTTAAGGGGAAAGGATTTTATTCTCCAATAATAGTCACTTGAAGCTAGATGCATTTAGTGATGGTAACTAGGTAGGATCAGTGGATGATAAAAGATCAACTTCAAGAAATTGTACCTTGATTGGAGGTAATTTAGTTACATGGCGAAGCAAGAAGTGGTGGCTAGGTCTAATGTGGAGGTTGAATACAGAGCAATGGCCCATGAAGTTTATGGGCTTATGTGGCTCCAAACATTATACGGAGAGTTGGGAATTTATGATGACAGACCTATGAGACTATAAAGTGACAACAAGGCTGCTAACAACATTGCTAACAATCTAATTTAACACGATAGAACTAAACATGTTGAAATTGATCTAACACTTTATTAAAGAGAAATTAAATAAGGGTTTGATTTGCATGCCTTTTGTGAAATTAGAAAATCAATTAGTCGACATCTTCATCAAGGGGGTCAGTAGCAAGGTTTTTACCCTATTGTTTGCAAATTGGGCCCAAGAGATATCTATGCACCAACTTGAGAGGGAGTGTTATGTAATGCGCTATTTCTAGATTAAGGGTAGTTTAGTACTTTGTACTCTATGACTATATATGTTGGGTTTAATTGTGTAACCTGACACTACACTATTTTGACAGTTAGTTTTCTCTTTTTCCCATTTTTCTCTCTCAAAATCCTAAAGCTTTACAACTTAACTATCACATATGATGAATGTTGCATCCTACGCTTCCTTGTGTTCAAATACATCACTCAGTGTGGTCTAGAAAACAATTTTTAAAAATTGATCATTGCTTGGTAGACAATTTAGAAATGACTCTCTGCACCGGACCATCTGTGGCTTAAGGAAGAGCACTTTGTGTGTTCTATAGGCCCAAGTCAAGAATCCCAATTATTGTGTCCCAAATTAAACATCCAATTGGGTTGATTATGTGTTCGTGTGTGTGTGCTGTTGTTGTGGGGTGTGTGTGTGTTTGCTTTGTTTTTGTGTGTGTGCGTGTGTTGCTGGGTGTGTTTGTGAGTGTGTGATCAATGTGCGTGTGTTGTGGGTTTGTCTGTGTGTGCTTGATTGGTGAGAGAGATGAAGAAAGAGACGTGAGATCCATGTGTGTTGTGTGCGTGAGATGAAGAAAAAGAGGTGAGACAGAGAGACAACGCGACTGGAGACACAGAGAAAGGAGCTAACCTGGGTGTTTCATCTTCGCTGGTGGGTTCACCGGTGGTGGCTGAGCTATGGCAATGTGTTCATGTGTGTGTGCTGCTGTGGGGTGTGTGCTGCTGTGGGGTGTGTGCTACTATTGGGTGTGTATGTGTTTGCTCTGTTCTTGTGTGTGCGCGTGTGTTTGTGAGTTGTGAATGTGTGATTTGTGTGCGTGTGTTTGTGTGTTGCTGGGTGTGTGATCTATGTGCGTGTGTAGTGGGTTTGTGTGTGTGCTTGATTGGCGAGAGAGATGAAGAAAGAGATGTGAGATCTGTGCTGTGTGCGTGAGATAAAGAAAAAGAGGTGACATAGAGAGAGAGAACGCGACTGGAGACCGAGAAAGGTGCTAACCTGGTGTTTCGTCTTTGCTGGTGGGTTCACCAGTGGTGGCTGAGCCATGGCAGAGAGAGAGAAAGTCTGGGAGAGAGAGAGAAGTCGCAGAAGTGTGGAGAAAAAGAGAGAGAGAAAGGCTAGTGGGCATCTGACACACTTTGGGAGACGTGATTTAAATTTTAGGCATGATAACTTGCTAACACATTTGACTTCCAAAGAAAATTTGCAATCTGCCTATCCTCATCAGTACAATTGTTCATCGTTGTTATCGGTGGACCAACAAGGCCGTGGAGGGACAAAAATAAGTACAATTGTTCCTTACACTACATTTGAGAGCACAATCTATGTGAGTAAAATGAAAATGCTTCTATCAGACATTTCTCAAACACCTTCAAAACAAGACCCATCACCACAACCCAATTACATTTGTTCATCGATTCTGCATATTAGCTCTTACGGTGTATTGGGTTGAGTTGAGTCTAGGTTTGATGAACAAAATTTCGATAGGTATAGAGGTATAAAGTTAAAACTACAAAAGATACGAGGTAATTGTGATTGATTCACAATGACTATAGGCCAAACGTCAAAGAGTTTCTATAACATGTTATTGGATTTTACTAAATGGAGCCTCGAACCTGCATGGCAAAACTTAAGGAGCTAGACAAGAATGATAGTCAACTACACTCGGCTCCTACTCACAAACTTAATATAACCAAAACGAAGCTTTATTTCACAAGGGTTAAAAAAAGCTTGCGCAGAGTGACACATGTGAAAACAATGAAATGGGGGGATGGAGGATGGTTGGGAGAACTGGGTCTAATTTTAGTTTCATAGGTGGTGTCGAAACCTTGAAAATAAAGATCAGTAGTGAAAAGAGAATGAGAAATTACCTGTGATTTGTTGCGAAGGTCGAATTTGATTTGGTCTTGGTCTTGGTCGTGGATCTAGTGCATTGCTTCACCAAATAGAGTGATAGGGAGGGAAGGAGGGGGACGCCATAGATCTAATGAGAGTGTGTGAGAGAGAGATGCAGATCTGATGAGAGTGTGCAAGAGAGAGAGAGGAGACGAGAGAGAGACTGAATTGATTTGAGAAAACCTAGCGATCGGGGTTTTTTTTTCTAGATAGATTGGGTCATTACCGAGTGGAATGGGAAAGAAGAATACCATGTTGGATTTGCTAATGCCTAATCCCATAATTTGTGGGATTAGGAATCTTTGGAATAATCCTGTAAACCAAACATTGGAATAAGATTCTTATGGAATATTCATTCCATTCCTAAGGCCTAATACCATGTACCAACATAGCTACGAGAATAGACTGAATCTTATCTCTGTCTTCTCCCGCCCTGCCCTGCCCTGCCCCGCTAAGCCCGTACATATTGAATAAGACATAATAATAATTGGATCCTATGGTGGACAATTTATCACAAAAAAATATCCCAACCCAGTATTTGTTGAATTCTCTTGCATCTTATATATTGACATCCTAACTAGGGATAACCCGTACCTAAATGCATGGTACAACGTAAATCAATTGGTTAATTCCCTAAAAAATTTAATTTAATTTGCTTTAATATAAGCAATTGAAATCAATATAGTTCCAAATATTTTTTGGAAACTATTTTGGCAGAATTTACTCTAAAAATAGGAACCCAGAAAAATCTCAACATATCTACAAAACTCCGAGTCTCTTGAATGCACAATACAATCAAATCAAAGCTAAAAATTCAACTTGGTCTCCTTTGAAAATAGAAGACCATGGAATACTAACCTATATACAAAACTGAAAAAACAAATGAAACAATCCCCTAATATCAATGATCCATATCCAACCACCCAAACAATTAGCAATTTCACATCAAACCAAACATATCCCCATAATCGTGAAATTAGTTCACCATACTAAACTCAGGAGTAAACAAAAAACTGTGCAAATTCGATTAAGTTGATATAGTAATTGCCCTTGCATAAAGACACGAAGTAATGAAAACTTGAAGAATATTATTGTGCCTAAAGGCACTATGCAACCTAAAATAAATGGTTAATTTGAAATAATTTTTTACAACATTTGTTTTAATTAAATAGATTGAAATCAATCAAGCCCCCACTAAGTTTTCAAAAATTTAGGCAAAACTTCCTATAAAAATAGGACCTCAAAAAGATTTCAACCAGTTTACAAAACTCACAATCATACAGAACAACCATATATAATGCCCCATACCACCATAATTCAATTATATTTCCACCACAATCATCATACATCACAACATAATTCCATACTCAACCATCAATTCACATCAAAATCAAACATATCCTCATAACCATGTATAATTAGTTCATTGTACTAAACAAACACGGAACAAACAAAACACACGCAAAGTGCACACACAAAAACACATACGTGCACAAAGATAGAAAGAACTTCCTTCAACATTATCTTCTTTGGAGCTAGGAGTTAACACCACACAAATGTCTGATTGGAATGGAATTTAACTTGTATCTGAAAGCACAGACGTAATTCAAAAAAAGTGAACATTGATCTTGAAGACGATGAAAGAGGAAACATAAATACCTTACATCATCATTTATTCTCAATCTAGTTGGTCAGTCGTAAACATCAAGGAGAGCATGCACAAATTCATGTGCGAGTAATTTCGTCTAAGTATTTCTAAGTTCTAACTAATTCAATTTAGGTTGTGTCTTATTGTTATAGATAGCATTAACTTGTGCCTAAAGGAACCATACAATTCATAAAAAATATAAAACATTGATTGTGGACTCAAAAAAAATTCAAACACTAAACATGGACACGAACTAAACTGAAAACCTAAATTGCATCCTTAACATACCCACACTTTGCATACATGCTCAACCAAGTATTACTAATATGAATATTCCCATAAAAGCATTATACTAAATAAAAAAATAGTCAATTTTTAATAAAAATTTTTTTGTTCTTTTACACAATTTTGACAAAGTTTGAAAGTTTCTCATAAAAATAGGACCTCAATAAATATAGACAACCTATAAAATGATAATTACATGTGTTGTGTGGGTGTGTGCACCACTGGGCATAGAAGATCAATGACTCAACTTCTATTCATCACATCACCTGATTCACTGACTTGAAGAAATATAGGCGACCTAAATTAATGATTGAATTTTTGAAATCGAAGTAATATAAATTGCGAATTTAGTTTCACCCTTTATCAAACATGATCCAAAAATAATAAGTTAGAACTCAAACTATAAATCAAGGAAATCAACAATTCAAGTTATGAAGTTGAAATTTCAAGTGAAATGGTAACACCCAAGGCCATGCTTGACCCTATGCTTGTGTTCCCATTAGAGCAAGTCTGAATTTCAAGACCACAACTCTGTCCAAGAAAACAAATCATTAACATCAAGGTAAAATAAAAACTTGCCCAAGCTTTTTTTTTGGAAGGTAAAAACTTACCCCAGCTTTATTTTCAGTTGCAATGAATCCTTTAACCTAATAAAAGTAAATCTATAGCAAAACTCAGTTACCTGTCTCCAGATCAGTAGCGTTCATATATTTTTTTAGTCCAATTGAAATTCAGTTTTTTCTGTTATAACTGTAGGTTTAATCAAAAGGAAAACAAACATAATTCCCAAAACTTCAGCAAATAACAGCAATAAAGAACCTAAAACTAAATCAAATGCAAAAATACATGCAACAATTTGATTAGATAACCATAAACTACATATTTAGTTTAACACAAACCTAAACTGAACCTGAAAAAAGATAATTTTTTTAAAAAAAAAAAACTTGACCTAAACAAACGCCAACTAAAACAAAGAAAACCACCGTAAATATCCCAATGGTGGTGGTGGACCAGGCGGTGTGAGATAGAAAAACTAATGCATTCTTCAATCAATGCCGCTATAAATTTAACCCTAAAATCAATCAAAAAACAATTCTAGGACTACCAAAATAATATAAAT